>JABUIW010000152.1:209928-223604 GCA_013363375.1 Menidia beryllina | reverse complement strand
TGTGTGTGTGTGTGTGTGTGTGTGTGTGTGTGTGTGTGTGTGTCCTTGTTGCTGCATCAGAGTGAGAACCATAACTAGTCTTTAACCAACCAAGTGAGGTCTTTTTTGGAAAGTGAGGACATTTTTCTGGTCCTCACTTTCTGTGTGTGTGTGTGTGCATGTGTGTGTTTGTATGTGCCGCCGTGACCTCCGCGGGCCCGGTCGACGGCGGGGGGGAAAAAAAACAGAATTTTTGTCAAATCAGAGCTGGAACAGATGAGAGAGAAAAAACACAGATCTGTATCCCGCACGTCAGCCCCGGCCAATCAGAAAACACGGCCCGCCCGTGGGAAACAAAGGCAGAAAACAGAGCGGCGGGGCGGTTGATGAACAGGCGTGCGCACACCCACGCCCGGCCATGGTCGGGTTAGGCGGGGAGTAGGGTTGCGTCTGGCCTGGCGTGTGTGTGTGTGTGTGTGTCCATGTGCGCTTCTCTGATGTGTGTGTGTGCGCACAGTGGGTCAGATTCCTGTCTCTCTCGCTATGAGGCGGAGAAAGCAACGACAAACAAGAGTCTGATTAGTTCCTTCCTTTCCTCACCAGGGGCAAAGCCCAAACTTAATCCTCCAGCAAACGCGCCATCTGTGGGGAGGAGAGAAAGGGGGGGAGGGCAAACCGGGGGAGGTTTTTCTTTAGGGGGGTGGGGGGGGGGGAGAAAGAGTGCAGACAGATAGATCAATAGCAGAAGAGAGGGATTCAGAGGCGTGAATCAATGAGGTGAAGGGAGAAGGGATCGGGATAGATGAGGTTTTGGAGAGGAACGGGCGCAGGTGTGGAGAACAAAAGATGGAGGCGTGCGAGACAAGATGGAGGGGATTAGACACCCAGGAGCTCGGGTGAAAAGGCGTCGCTCCCGCTGACCTCCGCTGAGCCGTGACAACCGACGAGGAAATGAAAACAGATCTCCGGTTTGACGAATGCCCGCTCCTATTTGCAAAAGGCTAATAGCCTCTGTTCAAACGCAACACGGCGTGCGGGGTGTGTCTTCATCATTATTTGTGGAAGGGTCGTAGGTGTCCATGCATGCATGGGAGCAAACAAGAATGAAAAAGGCCTTGAAACGCCTTCGTTTTATCCCCCACCTCATAATCCATCCAGGGCTCGCTCAAATTCATTCCTGTTTTATGAATGAACCCTGACTCCTCAAGGATGATCTTTTCTGTAGATAGTGCTGGCACTCGCTCTCCGAATTCTCTCACAACGGCACGCCTGGATTTGTTTCTGATTAGTTGCAGCTGCCGAGTTTTGAAGTGAGAAAAAAGATCCTTTGTTTCTGTAAGTCATGGAAAACCTCAAAAAGTTTTTTTAAAAGCTGCAAATTGACCATAAAACTAGCGAAAACTGCTACAGTCTCTATTATTTTTCACCTTCAACGCCTAGAGTTTTCACCACAGTCTCATTGGAAAAAAGGTTTTCCCCCAACGTTTCCATGTTCTTAATAAAGAAAAAGTGTATAGATTTGCATAACAATGTGTTGTGTGTTACACTATAGTCTATTTCAAACCGTTAGAAAAAGACTGGGTAACGTCAAAGTGAACAGTGGATTTGGACTGTTAAGTATATTTTCAGTACTTTTGTTTTGGTTTAGAAGTTCAGAGCTAGTCTCACATCTTGGTTCCATGGCAAGGTGAGTCTTTGATAAGGAGCTTTAATACGCAAATGTGTCACAACTAAAAATGAGAAGTCTGGATGGATGGATCAAGCTGCTCTTTGCTTTCCAACGCGAGCGTTCTGTGTGATGTGGCGCTCCATGAAAACACAGTCGTCACGAGGTAGCAGCGTTACTCTTTGAATTGCTTCGTGCACGGATTGCGCTCTATAAATAAACTAGCCTTGCCTCGTCTTAGATTTAAAGATCAGAAAAACAGTCGTGGTTAGATATAATACATCATTGAAATGATTGGTGCAGTACAAAATGGACACAGATAATTCAGGAAATGTCGCTTTCTGGCTGGCAGTCAGCACTTACTATAATTTATTTGTGAAAAGGCCATCACCTGCTAATGATAGCATGCTAAATTGTGTTTGCTGGGATAAGAATATTGTATTAGGGGTAAGGAAAATAAATACAACTCAATGTATAATAGCCAAATGGTGCCCATTCCTCAAGATCTGTATTGAGAATTAAAAAAATAAACAAGTTATGTGCAGAGTTTACAGTAATTCCTTCTGACAGACATCAACATTTCATTTATCTGTTTTTTCTTTTCTTTTTTTTAGCCATTTATGTTATTTTTGGATTTGTTGGTGTATTTGACCAACAATCTAGGTCAAGCCATAATCTAGTTTTTTGCTATTTTTTTCCTTCACTTGCAGTTAGTCTTTCGACGCCTCGATGCTGCATATTTTTAATTGTTGGCCTCATTAGCTTACAAACAGCCACACTTTCCATAAGATGTCTCACCTCAAAGACTTTGGCTCAAGTGCTAACACTTCTTTAGTTTTTCTGCTTTAAGTATTAGCTTTGGTTGGAACACATCAGGGGTTTGCACACAAAGCAGACCCATTCGTGTTCCCGACATGATTTCTGTTTCTAGGAATGTTGCCTCTTGCAGGCTTTCAGCCAATAAAAAAAAACAGGGCTTGATTAAGAAATGTCCTCTACTGAAAAAAAATGTGTCTGGATGGCAGCATGTGTTACGCCAAAATGTGTAATATGGTAAAACAACGAGTTAGAAAACCCCGTTCCTCGTTAACACAGAGGACAAACCATCTGTGGTTTCCAAAAAATGGGTTATTTTGGCAGACCATGAATCAGCTTAGTTATTTCCTTTGACACCTTTTAGGTAAATCCCAGAAAATGCTTGTTCAGCTATTTGTGGTAGTACAACATTTTTTTAATGCATTTTGTTGCTAAAAACATATTAAATATCCTATTATCTCCACACATTAAGAAGATTTCTATATCTCAGTATCAATATCATGGTATTAAATCATCTTTGCTCTACCTTTGGTTAGTTTTGGCGATTTAATTGCTTAGTTTTGCTGTTGCATTCAAACCTTTCTGGTTTTTAATTTAAAGGCCTTCCCTTTAAAATCCATAACTTAAAATGATTCATTACTCTGTGCGAAATTGAAACAGTAAAATGATATGGAGCATTTGTGTTTCTCTGCTAGTAATATAAGAAACAAAGAACACATTGGGCCGTTACGGGTCCCCCAAGCAACTCTTATTTCCTTAATTTCTCTTTTTTTTTTGCCGTGTCTCTCTGTAGCTGCCGACCATTAAAAAAAAAAAAATTATGATCTGTGGCAATGTCCCACTGAGTTTAAATGTGCCCTCTGCGGTTTGACGTGTTTGTATGGGTTCGCTAGCACATGCCATAAGTGTGTCTGTTTTTATGAGCTCATGGGTGCATATGTGTGTGTGTGTGTGTGTGTGTGTGTGTGTGTGTGTGTGTGTGTGTGTGTGTGTGTGTGTGTGTGTGTGGAGGGCGGCGGTTGTTAGCAGGGGGAAATGAATGCTTGCCACCATCGTTCATGGTTCCCTAATGAGGGCGGCCGGGCCTTTGCTTCTGCTCGCGTCTTCCTATTTTATATGTTCCGTGTGGCCAGAACTCCCTCTCATCTCGTGTCCTCACAACGCCCAGGGGCCTCATTACCCTATCGCCATTGTTTATTTGGAGGGAAGAAGAGAAGGGGGAGAAGAGGGATCAAAGAAAGTTGTGTGATCGAGTGCTTCCTGTGGCACCACCGTCCGCAAGTCCCGGTTTGCTTCTGGACTCTGCAGTGTCTGAGCATGTCCGTGTGTGTGTGTGTGTGTGTGTGCGTGCGTGTGTGTGCGTGTGTTTGGCTGCAAACGTTCGATGACATTCACTTGATCAGCACCAGATTGCCTCCCTGTGTCATATAATCCATTCGGAAGGGGTTATTGTTTTGCTATTTTTGGGGAGACCCAGCCTCGGTCTCACTTTGAAGAATGATGTCATAGCTCAAAACCAGAGCCCTCGCCGTAATTAAAAATGAGCCGTCTGCGATCATATAAAGGGATTACGCTGTTACCCGGGAACAGGGTGCAGAATCTGAAGGGGGAATGAGATGAAGGAAGGAATACGGAACCTCTTTTATTTTTTTCCAGGGAGAAAAAATATCCACATCTGACAGTTGGCGAGCACAAATGCAACATAACTGAATAATGCACCTTGACATTTGCAAGAGTTTAACTTATATAAGCTTATAACTTTTTATGTGATATCACCTTATAGTTTTCATAGTAATTATTTACATGTGAGCTAAAACTCCTAAATTGTTTACTTTTGTAAAGTAGAACATCAGAAACTGCTTATGTGTCTAACTTTTTTCTTTCTGCTGACTTTTTCTTATTAAACTCATATATTATTCAGGGGCTTTCAACGTTTACGGGTGAACCGAATGCTACTTAAAGCCGTTCAAAAAAATTAGTCCCATTAAAGCAAGTAAACCTATAATTAGATTTCAGATTCACACTTCATTTCGGCTGATGGTGGAAGCGCACCGCTGCACTTTTGGCCGAATGCAATATCCATCGGGGGGGGGGGGAGCAAATAAATCTCAACCCTTTTGAATCAGTGACCTTCGTTTTCACCGGAGCCCATTTGGCAGACGCACACAGCCGAGCACACATCCGCCATTTATTAGTCACTATTGTTGAAGGGGCTGGGATTTTAAAACTGATAGTTCCCCTCCCACTGTTTGCTCAGGTGTGAGGCGCTCGCTATCCATCCAGTGCCCATTTGACAAGGATATAAAAGACATGCAAGAATCTGATAGACTCTCACAGCTAAAATGCAAAAAATGAAAGAAAATAGGAACTTTAATTTTGCCGTGAAATGCGGCTTTAATCAAGTCTATTCAGTAGACTTCAGGGATAAGTAAAATTATTGTGCGTTTGTATCTGTAGCAACTTGTGCAAAAGACTTCGGCTTTGACATATCCATCAGATAAGAGGGGATTGTGGCAGTAAAGATTTGTAAAAAGGAACAAAGAAATAAGCGATCAAGAAAAAAAAAGCCTTATTCTACAGGTTGAAGGAAAGAAAACAAACGCTCATAGCTGAGAGATGGTCTAAAACTCAAAATAAAAGCTGAATAAAAGGCAGGAAATAATCTGATTAACAAACAGTTCATCAATAATTGTTCTCATTATCTTTTTCTAAATGCTGGATTCTCCTGGGTTTGATGCCAGTATAACTTATCTTTGGAAAGGGGCCTCAATATTTACCCCTCTTTTTCTTTTAACAACAGTCTATTAACATCTGTGTAGGAAGGGGAATATTGTCCCATCATTCCCTGACACAGGAATCGTCACAAGAGGATACATATAGTCCTTTTTTTTAGATGCTACTTCTGTAGAGATGCAAGCTTTTTGATTTTGATTATAGTATGTAATGTGTAGGATTGAATGTTTAAGGTCCACAATTGATGGTTACAATCTTTGCAGGTCACTCATTCACCTTAACTGTGAGACTTTTCCTCTTTAAGGCATTCTTTTTTCGTCTGGTGTACTATGTTTTCAGTTACATACCACATGGTGCCTTTTTGGAAACGGGATTGTTTGAGACCACACCGAACCGTTCGTCGGATTCGAAGAAACGCGAACCGTAGATCTTTGAAGCAGCTTCAGGAAGAGTTCATGTACTCTGGATTAGTTTTGCTTTGCTGAACTGTGCAGCGATACCTGCACAAGCACAAGTTTTCCGGGGGAGTCATCGGTAGAAAAACCTTTTCTTGGTTCTTATGCTAAAAAGAAAAATAAACTTTATGACTGCACTTAAGCCAGTGTATATCATCAGAAAAAAAGGGGAATGGGATTTCATGAGACAACACCTTTCCACCCGCAAAGCATGGTGGGGAATAAATCTTGCTTTGGGCTTAAGCCAGTGCCTCTCTACCAACGACACATTCCCCGGTGGCGTGGGGAACGTTTCGCTGCCTTAAAGGGAAGAAAGGAGTCCAAGAAACAACATCAAATTCTGAAGAGAAACACAACGCTGTGTGTAGAATAGCTGAAAAGATGAAATAAGGATGGCTTGCACAGCGAGAGTATTATTCTATACACAACTCAAAATCGACAATGGGCTAACTTAAAAGGCTCTTGCCCAAGGCTTAGCCATGGCCTTTATCGTCTCGATGACGACTCTGAATACCGTCAAAAATCTGTACAGAGACCTCAAAAGAATATTTTAGAAAAGCTCTTTTTGAAAAAAAAATAGACGAAGACCTTATAGACTTTAAGATTCTACACAATGGGTTTACAACCTGGGATTCTTGTTAAAGAGGGTGTTTAAAAAGTGCTGCCTGGTTTCCTTCATCTCTTATGTTCCAACTATTTAAATAGGAAATAAGATAGTAATCTTGCTTAAAACTAAAACTAAAAAACAGTTTAAACTTTTTTTTAAATACATTTAGGATTTTTATCTCTGTCTATATTTACTGTCCATAGAGAGTGTTTGAACTTTACAGATAGGATACTCTAAACCCTCCAGAATTGCTTAACTCTGTTGAAAAGCCTGAATTATATCTTTAATCTGAGAGCAAATGAAAAACTGACTAACTTCATTACGGTGATCGAGCGTGTTTACTTTACACGGGTATTAAATTGGCCGAAAATATGAAAATATATTCCATAATGCCTCTAAGTGCTTTATCAAAGCCATTTTTTGTCGAACACTGAATCACCGGGAGTTGAGACTATAACAAACCGTTCCTCCTTTCTGCATCTATTCTCAACCCCCTCTGTGACACCGTCTCATCCAGGCCTGGGCTGAAAGTTTGCGATAGGGGTTCGAGGCAAACAACGGTGCCGAAAAAGCCACTGAGGAAAAAAAACAGAAAGAGTCAGCTCTCCGTTTGCTGCCTTCCCTGCCGTGTTTACCAAGAGACTAGAAATCAACCGAATGTATTTGGAGAGCCTCGCTGTGGTGTCAGCTGTTGTCTGAAGTGTATATCAAATGCTCAAAAAAAAACCCACAGGACATTCATTACGGGGGGAATGCTCACCAAGTCGGAAATGACAATAAGCGGCTTTACTGGAGTCGGATATCGATTTTCCACGATTTCCGCGTCCCTTATTCTCAGATAAAAGCTGTACTGGACTTAATAGGAAGATTAGCATTTCAAAAGCTCTTCACACAACCGCACAAGAGCACTTAAAATATTTTTATAGATAATGCACAATGTCCACTATCAGTGTGGTTGAAAACTTCTACACAGCCATAATAATTTCGGTTGTTCAGTTAAGAAAGTTAAAGGATCTTTAACTTTCATTTACAAAGCTGCACAGTCTCTGCTGATGTGTTTTTGTGTACAAGTTCATGAATATTTTTGCTTATTATCCATATATTTCTCCAAGGCAGCTAATTAAAGGTCAGAGGGTGGAATTGAAAACTTAAAGGCTTTAATATCCTGCTGTGTTACATTTAGTTTTACTCTTTTGATAATGTTTTAACATAACCGCTCTGCTGTCTCATAGCAAATTTTCCCTTCACACATGTAAGTCTATAAGCAGAACAAAGCTTGCGCATATATTTTGCGTTTGCAGTGAGATCCTTCTACCAAAAGGCTGTAGTGAAATCCAAATGATCGCATTTGAATTAAATAACTGCAAATTAAAGATTTGCAAACAGCGAATAGAATAGAAATTCTAGATAATATTTATCACTTGGTAAAAGTAGCCAAGTAAATAAATAAATCAACCAACACCCTTGAAACTGCATGATTGATTTAGGGATTTGTTGTCTGAAGTTTGGACAGTTTTATGCTTAACCCTATAATGCCAAATGTATCATATTTGATACATACAGTTTCTGAAATGTTTTGCGTCTGACAACTTTTGCATAATTTAATGGTAACTTTGCTCAAAATCCTAATTTACACTATTAAATATACCTGATAACAGGGGACTCCACAGAGACTACACAATAAATAATCTTGACTTATCGCATATTGTTAAATTATTAAAATTAGAAATGTATTTATGTTTCTTCTTTTTACATAAATTGTTAAAAGGCCAAATAAAGACTTCAAACCAAAAAAAAGTCATTTTCTCTTTTTTTTATTCTTGGATCAGGCTTTAAAGGGTTAATGATGGAGGGAAGGCCTGCTGTATAATTACTATATAGTAGTATTTCAGCCCAGAAGGCCGTTAAGCTACCAATCTATTTATTGCATATAGCTGATTATTAAATGACTTTACAATGCAAACCACAATCTAATACAAGCAATAATCAAGAAAAACTTGATGAAATGATAATCAGTATTCAGCAGCCAGGTATAAATATCAGTTTCAGAGTTACCTGTGTACTTAGTTGTGTCATGTTGATCGTTTTAATTAGTTTTAATGCTCCCTTGTGTCAGCCTGTGAAAGAGGAGTTTGCTGCATGTTCTTCATCCCTCCCCCCCCTCCCCCCCCCCCCCCTCGCTCTGATAGTCTCCACATACCTCCTTTGTTGTAGTGTCAAACCGGTCACTGTGTGGACTCCCACAGCTGTGCACGGCTACACGGGCTGTCACCGTGCCCATCCAATAATAATAACGCCCGCCATGTCATAAAACCCTCGTCTGCTGACGGTACGGAACGCCAGGTGACTGGCACGCTCCCGATTACCGGCTGAATGCGGTTAAAATGTCACGTTGTTCGGAGCGTCTGGTGGTCTTGTGTTTTCGACCGGAATTGTAAGCATCCGAAACCGACATTTTGAAGGAATCCACCAACTTTATGAATGGTTTCTCTTCCTGCAAAGAGATGGGAAGGGACAAACGGTCTGCAAATCTGTTCAAAAGGCCTTTTGTTTTGTATTCACCGCTTAGCTGTGCTGCAGGAGTAGATTCCAGGAGAGTGTATGCATTCAACAAAAACAAAGGATGAGCTGTCATCCAGAGTTTTCTTTCACTCCTACATTCCATTCTAAGTTATAAGATGGACTGTTTTCCAAGTCAGGCATCCTCCTCCTACTTCAACAAACATTAAAGTAAACTTGAAGAAAGTATAGCTTGTTTCTTCTTTCATTTTTAACAATGTCTATTTAAAAACCCATAATCCGAATGATTAAGAAAAGAGAAGATAAAGACAGAAGAACACTTAAGAACATGTAACATGTAGTTTAACAACTGAATGTTAGAAACATTTAGCAAGAACCACATTTTGGGAAAAATATATCTATAATTAAAGTATAGTGTAGAATACAGTTATATTGACCATACAGTTAGAATTTAGAGATAATTTAATGTTAGAAATCAGGTTCGTAGTAGTATCTGATTGACATAAAGGACAATAATTGGAAGAACATAATAAATTCAAGAGGACTATCGGGGACCTATCTAGTGTTAGCGATCCAAATTACTGTTTTTTTCAGAATATTGTAAAGTTCACCTATTCATATGAGAATAAAACTAAATAAAAGTTGACCGGCGTATGGAAAAAGACGCAAAAGAGAAAATGAAAAAGAATTAATAGGCCGATAGCTATGTCATATAATATATTACTTGAGTTGGAGAGTAAGTCAATTGAGGACATGAAAGATTAAGTAAAGAGTTTATTACTATTTGTCATCTCCATTGTAGCGTATCTTAGGGTTCCTTTGCGGTCCTGACTCATACACCAGCCTCCTATCAGCGTGAGGCCAATAAAAGACCTCCAATTGTAGGGAATGAGGTCTGCTATCTCTGCCCTCCTCCAACATCCCATCTGGAACTCCATAAAATCTCCAGGTACATAATCCTTTCAGCACAATCCCATCGCTTTTGATGTTACATAAGCCTCGGTGAAATCCTGCCCCTTCATGTGGACAAAGGGTACTCAGGCAGAAAGTTTGTAGTACTGATAAAAAAAAAAAGAGCCTTTAAGTGAACATCAGGTAATGTCACTAACGCAGGTGCACTCAGTTTAGCACAACCTGTACTCCACTGGTGCACTGAATCATGGTCTTTTCCTCATTCTTTGATTCATATCAAAACTCAGACACTAAAATATATCTAAACGTCTTCAACACATGTATTTTCAAAAACCCCGAACCGGGAATATGGAATGTAAATCAATTCTAATAGCTTATGTGGCTGCCAGATAGCGGCTAACATCTGCAGTTAAGCTGTTTCTTTGTGTTTTTTTCTTTTTTTTTGGCCGACAGGATGGTGTTGGTAGCTGATGATAAGAAGAACCTGGGATGCTACTAGCTAAGTACAGTAGCTAGGCTGGATGGTGGAAGATTGCAACTGTTCAGGCCATCCAGATACAACAACACATACATGTTCAGTTTAAAGTCACTTCTCGCAAGTCGTCATTGATGTAGTTCTTCATAACATTTTCGGGACAGGCGGCGTTATGTTGCAGATTAAAAGGAGTCGTTCCCAGCTTAAACGGCTTGCATGATGATATCATCACACATATGACAGACGTGTAATTGCACTAAATTGCATCCAACTTAGTGGTAAAGACAACTGTCTCCATAGTTGGATGCAATTTGAATGGCTCATGGCCAGAAAAGAATATATAAAGAGCTGTGCCAAAAGAAGTCCATTCTATTTGCATAAACTTGAGACAAAGAAAAGTGAGAAATTTATGAGGACAACTGGAGACCAGGCTCGTTTTGAAGTGAAGACTCTGTGTTTTACGAGTCACGTTTTTAAATGAGGGATATTTTGGGAGGTTTTTTAGGTGTTATGACTTTAAAATTCAGAAATACTGTAGCCTAGTTTGTTTTCAATGGAGAAATGTTGAACCTTTTTGTAGATAAAACTTTGGCTAAATGTTAACAGATGCATTCTGAACGTGAGATTTTAACAGAAAGTGCCTCGATGTCAAAATGTGTTCTGAATATTTTGTCACCCTAATTTCGCTGACAATCGCTGATACTTCCTGAAAACATTCAGTTTTCCCAGCATACAAAAGACTTAAATCGAGAAAAACGCAATTTCAACTATGATGTTAAATTACAGGGTCAACCATTTTTTGGGTGGCTTGCAGCAGTCTTTGTTCAGATTAACAGCCTTTATTTTAAGAGAAAACCTCAATTGCTATCCTCTCAGTCACCCAAAAATTAAAGTAGGTGCAAATCCTTTGAGGCTTTGTTTACTGAATTTGGCCCTCATGAAAGAAATAATCCTCCGAATATCGCAACTGCTCGTTCACATTTTGATTTGAGCAGTTTCGACATATTTCTAAAAAAAAAAAAAAAAGTGATGCGCGGGCAGTTAATAAATGCCTAAAAGCCGGTTCTGTATCTGACTTAAAAAAAGGAAGTTGAGCAGGCAAGTGCAATGTTGGTCAGAAGTGCAGCAGAGAGAGCTGAATACGGGTCTTCAAATGACGAAAACATCTTACCACCTGCCATTTCCAGGCCTTTTTCATCTCTGTAACAACAGCCTAAATCCCTCAAACTATTGCCTTGCTCATAAACACGAGAACACGGCTTTCTGCAGCCTTAATTCTTGTCCCTCTCAGGCTCCCTAATGATCAACGAGGCGCATAAAAACTCATTAAGCCTCCAGCCGAAAGAGATTACGGTCTGACATTGGCCTGAAAACCCGAAGTATCTGTTCGAACGTATCCACACCTGGGGGGCGCGAAGCCCTGAACCGACCTGAAACGAAACCTGGGCGAGGAAAAGTGGAGGGAAAATTAGCTCCGCGCGACTCGACTCATCACTTCCTGTCAGGTCCTGTCAGTAAATGTCGAGCTGCGAGTCTGCGAACGGCTTTGGAACATTTTTTGGAGGGGTTTCGGGGGGATTCGGCGTGCTACCCCCGCCGGAGTCGTGTTCCCCTCTTCTCTTTACTGTGCTCCGTCGAACTGGGAGGAGGATGGAAGCAATTACCAGCGCCAGCAGCTGAGAGAGGGCCAGGCCTCTGCACATCAATCAGTATTACTCCTCTGCAAATGTGTGTGTGTGTGTGTCTGTGCGTGTGAAGAAGAGTGTGTGAAAGAGCACACCCCAGTGGTGACACGCTTCATAGCATCCAAGCCCAAACAGAATGCCATCGCATTCCCAATCTGCCCAAGGGTCCTAAATTTGAATGAATATCTTTTTTTTTTTTTCTCCCTCTAAATTAATTTTCACCACCTAATTGCTTCTTTCATTACCAGGGCACAATCATGTCAGAGAGAAAAAAAAAAGAAAAAAGAAAAAGAAACACTGTCCTGACTTAATTTCCATGGCTGAATGTGAAATGAGTCGGAAAAAGAGGCAAAGAGCCGCATGTGCCGCTCGTCGTTTAGCTCATGTCGGACCGCAAAGCAGAGACAATTTAGGTTAATGTGGAATGGAAGGGGGGGGGGGGGGGGGGGGGATGCTGTTGAAAAAGCAGGGGGTAATTTGGTGTGGCAAACTGATGAGTCATCTTTTGTTTCTGAGCCTTTGATTGACAAAAGAGCCGGGGAGCATTAGCGTTAGAGAAGCCGGAGATGGCCTCGGAATATATTTGTCATCGTGTCGCTCATCTATTTTGTATCGCGGCGCACTCTCTCCGGCTTTCTATGTGCCCTCCGTCGGGTCGTCCTCTTGTGTTTCGGCTAATTACAGCTCCACGAGGCCCTAAGTGTGCGAACGGTGACATTTCGTAGCAGCTCTACCATTACGGCCACATTAGGGACGTCGAGCATTAGCCGAACTCTTCCACCGGCTTTTAGCGCTTTTTTCTCAAATTTTCATTTGATCTCTTTTGAATTCTGCGTCGGTGCTTGATTTAAAGCCCCCGAAATGGTGCTGGCGAAAGGTGAGTGGGAACAATCATTCTCCCCTGATTAGTTCTCTGCTCCTGGAGGAGCGTGGTTACCAGAGCCCTCACACCTCATGCATACTAAAGGCGGCGAAAAAAGGCACGGCGGCCAAATGTTTTAGGCTTTTGTGTCTGGGAGGCAGGATGGCTAAAAAAAATAAGAGCCATTTTGTCAGCAGGTCTGCGCGCGCGTCGTATTCGGGTCAAACCTCGGAGAAAGACGGGGCGCTTTGTTCTGTGACGAACGATTGTTAGATATAACTCGGCCCCCGAGGGTAAACGAACGGGACTGATTTCCATGTGCTGAGAGGATTTAGGGTGGATTTGCTGTGTATGATGATGTGTTGTCTGAACTGGGCTGAAACATGAGCATTTCTATTTTAAAAAAAGCACTATTTTGACAACATTACATAACATTACATAGTTATATCATATTTTGAAAGCTGCTACGATGCCGCAAAATCATTCCTCCTTTCATCTCTGCACCTGGCTGACAGGCTAAATCCATTTAGCCTTGTTGGGGCTGTGCTCCTCATCCGTTTCACACTTTCACTGTCTGGGCCCTGTAAAAAAAAAGGAGCATCCCGCTCTTATAAGAGGATGACACGAGCTCATGCGATTGGCCGAAACTGGAACCGGCCCGCTACGCCCCTATTGATAATTTATTCCCCCCTTGTTCAACCCCTTTTACAACTGTGTGTTCATCACTAGTGGCACCAAACATTTACCAGATGTGGAAAAACACGTTTTAAACTGGCGGGGCAGGCCCCTTTGGGGTTTGGAGGGCAACTGTGCGCTGGATTAAATGAAATTAAATGAGCATGAATGATTGCAAGTAAATAATACTGTTAATTATCGTATTATTGTATTACTACATAAGTGGATTGATGTGGTAGTGGGAGTGTGTGTGTGTGTGTGTGTGTGTGTGTGTGTGTGTGTGTGTGTGTG
>JABUIW010000152.1:183778-209918 GCA_013363375.1 Menidia beryllina | reverse complement strand
TGTGTGTGTGTGTGTGTGTGTGTGTGTGTGTGTGTGTGTGTGTGTGTTTGTGAGACTTGCCACGGAACATAGCTCAAAGCATGTGATCAAGCATCTCAGAATCATCCCATTGAGCACAAACTAATTTACCAATATACCACTTAGATGAAAAAGAAGCTATTTTTTTTTACCCCTTAAGCGATCAAGGAGGGTCTTAAATTTGGAAGTAAGTCACGACCAGTCTTCAGGCACTCATCACTCTGATGGGCTCTAATGAATGCCAAAGATATCGCCATGAATTTAGCACAACACAGTTAGGGATTAATCTGTTTAACCTCGTGAGTCCCGAGGCTTATCCTTTTGTCCCCAGCCGGTCATTCGGCCCTCATTACGGTCTATGTGCCCCAAAGGTAACATTTCCGTCTCCTCCAGTGTTCATTTCATCATTCAGCTAAACTTTGGGGAGCAATCTGTGAGCACATCTTTTCAGCAACTTCTTCCACCATCGATAAATCTAGATACATAACTAGTCTGTTGGAATGGGAAAATATCGTTAAAAGAAGAGTGCTGTGAATAAAAACTGGACAACACGGCAATCCGATAGATTTCATTTAACTTTATGCGTACTTAACGCATGCTAACTCATGACTTTAGGCTAAAGTATTATCAAATTGCTAGCCTGAACCATATACAAAGGGGGGGAAAAAAAGATTTAGCCATGACTAATTCATTTGTAGTGTCTTGAAAAGATTCTAAGTCTTTCTTAAACCAATTGCTTAATTTACAGAGCAAAAATTTTCCATTAAGGCAGCTTGTTTCAAAGGAAATGTCCAAAATACAAAAATAAAAAGAAATATTGAGACAATCTTGAGCCATCAAATGAATCTGAAAGAGCCTCTTATCTATTTGATCTACCTCCATCTTTGTAAATCATATTCCTACTCTCTTCTTCTCAACTAATTTTAGCCGACTTTTGAATCAAATATGTCCCATTTTCTCACTACTTGACTTTGCGGGCCATATTGTCGCTAATCTCTTGTCATAGATCTGCACAGATTTCTACTCACAAGCAGATGTGAGACAAGAAAAAGGACGGCGAGAGGGACCGAGAACGGGGCAGACAAGGGGAACATTTCGCTGACTCAGGGTCTGGAAAATGACCCTCGTCAGCTCGACGAGTCGTTCTCACTTTGCTTAGCAACATCTGACACGGGGTGTCGATCTGGGCAACGTCCGCGGCCGCTCTCGTTCTCGCGGACACGGAGAGGACGAGCCGATGAGTGTGCATCAACACGCAATCCTCAGAGATAACGCCAGCTTTGAAATATGATCACCACAGGCAGTGGTTGTTTCTAGATCCTTCTGAAGCATAGACTAATGGCCTTAAGTTACAATGAAGCAACGAGACCCCCACAGAGACTGCTGCAAAGTGAGGTTAATTCCCATGGTGGCTAAATCTGCCCGACTTAATGCTTCAGGACTTGTGCAGAGAATACCCAAAACTTTAAAACACTACCCTTTTTGACTTAAAATTAACATATTTTTTCATTCTAAACCAGATGTTTATCACCCAAAATTCATCATAGGTGCTACACAGGTCAACAGAAATTCCTGGAAGCTAGCATCCTGACTAGCCAAACGGAAACCTACTGATAAAAACAATGTATTTAAAAACATTCATCTCTTACAAACTGAATGAATACTGACCTTAAGCTACCGTCACCGCATCTCCAGAAATTTAAATCGATTGGGGAAATCAGTGTATCTTAACTTAGGTATCTTATGCCAAAAAAGGCATTTAAGTAATAGATTTTAATGACTAAACCCAACCAAATAGCTTATACTAGTTTGAACTGTGTATATACGGACTATATATACTGAGTAGCTACAGCGATTGTTTTTCTAGAATCATAAACATATTCTTTCTGATAAACAAAAACAACTAACGAACTAAATAAAACCACACTTAAGAGAACGGAACAAAACCCAGACAAGAAAACGGAAAAAAAATAATTGAAGGCACCTTTAGGTTGAAGCTAAAACCGAGCTAACGCTTACTTATAGGGCAAACTCTGACACGTGTAGGTGAAAAGTGTTAATGCTAAACTCCTATATGAGCCGTCAAAACAAAACAATGTACAATAGGTATAGTTGTCAAGATATTCATTTTTTCCTCTTTGATCATAATTACAAAGAATAAAGCATAGGCATAGCAGAGAAATATGACAAGTTTCCATGAGAACAACTAAATATCAATGGAATGATTATGGAAATGATATGTTTTGGTTGAGCCTTATGGCCGTTACAACTATTGGCTTTAATTAATCGATGAATGACTCAAAAAGTAGATATACACAGTTATGGAATCCCCAAAATGTAAAGAAAAACATGTTGACGGAATCGTATTGATGCCACATCATTTTTTACAGATTATTATGGTACATGAGTAATTTAAACAAGTGGATATTCTTTTATAGCGATCAAGTTAATTAACGAGAAATACTAAGAGATTTCCATAGGATCTATTTTTCTTTTTATGTGGTCTCCTACTGAGTTTTTTTTCTTTCTGTTCAATAACCTTCATGATATTCAGAGCTTTTGTAATCTCCACAAAGCAAATCAGAGTGTGGTCAGTTGGGAAAAGCTCATGATCTCCATTAGCCTCCACAAACCTGAGAGACGTGCAGAAAGTTGCGGGTGTGTACATTTATTATGCCTCGCTTATTAGCGTCCAAAAAGAAACAGGCTGCTATTTAAGATAAGACGTGCACGCTATGAATTTTGACATTCAAAGCACATTTTAAATGTGAATGTATGTACAAGTTACGGACAGACAGAGAGGTTAATGTGGATGAGGCTGAATGAGGGGCTGGAGATAAGGGTTGTTTAAAAGGACAATGTTCTTGTGTAGAATTGCCCACATGCACACGTACACACACTCGGTACAGCCATCATTTTCCAACCTGATTAGCTCTACAAGCAGCAATATCCTGAGGAGAAGACAGGGTGTTTTGTTCCACCCATTAGTGCTTTCATAGACAAGAGGCAAAGCAGGAGATTAAGAGCAATGCCTCTCCAAGTCTTTGATGGGGACCCTTTTTTTCGTATATATGCTGTATCAAACCTAGAGTGGATTTAATGGATATCAAGAGGGTGTCTATATTCAAAATATAAATAATGTCAGATGTGAATAAGCACATGTTTACAGTTTATGCAGATCAGAGACCAGATGAGACACAGAAAGAGACTGAACTAAAGACAAATCAACATATTCCCACCACCGCTATGCTAACACAATAATGCAAAAATATGAGCATATGTTGATGACCTCGATATAAATGCAATAAACAATTGGGCCACAGAAGAGCAATTTCCCCATCTGAAACAACTCAACCATGGCATGATACACCGAGTCTCATACTACTTCTTTGTATCAGGCAGTTTGCTTAACTTTATTAAGACAATGCCCATGTTCATCTCCCTTAACACTCGAATGCTTTTTAGATAAATTCCATTCGATTTTTTAAAATGGTTTACTAGAAATGAGGCTTCTTTTTATACAGAACTGCTTTGCTTCAGTCATAGAAATAGTGGAAAAAAAAACCTGATGGGAAAATTGACTCAGTATTAAATTCATAGCAAGTCTCACTCATTGAAACCGCTTTGACATTTTTTAGCTTTGAGTTGTTTCATGTAGTGAAAGTTTACTTCTTTTTTGACTACCATCTCTGTTTGCTATTATCTGAGGTTGCTCAGAGTTCTTTCACGCTCTTCCAAAACCATTTGTTCCATTTGTCCCTTTATCGACTATAAGCAAGGCAGTGACTAATCATTGGGCCTTGAAACTAACTACTTTTAAAAAAGTGATATATCTTTAATGCATCACCACCCTGTTGCATTTAAATGCTGGCAGGTTTTTCTGAAATTTAGGTTGTACAATGTACAGAGTTTGGCTCTAAAAGCTAAAGAAAAAAACCTAGGCGGTGCAATGCGCATGCTAATCAGTTTTTGTTCAAATTAGGTCCATTTTGCATATGAATGTCATCTAGACTCAACTTGAATTAAATAAGGTTAATTTAGAATTTCTCTCAATTTCGGGGGCTAAGGCTAAAATTAGGGAACCGCCTTTTGATATAGCAGCCTGCTAATAAGATATGGGACACAGGGATGTTTTCAAAGACATAGAATAATCAGTAATCTCTGTCGAGAACCTGAATTGTTTTTTGAGTATGACACGGACAACATTGTTTAGTCCTTTGTGTCCTTACAGATTTGTTTAAATTCAAATTATCTGAGATGTGAATGAGCACGTGTTTGTCATTTATGTAGATCAGAGACTAGACGAGACGCACTGAATTCAGGAGGAGGAAGAACAAACACATCTGTCTTGTGATAGTGTCTCTGCAGAGCTGGAGGTCTGGGAAAGTTCAGAGCCACTGCATGTGCGTTGTGAAATGTCAGAAAATGCATATGCATTAGTGATGAAGTCGATATATTCTTCACTGGCCCTCAAATATTGACTTCCGGGAATATATGAATGGGGTTATAAGGACATTTGTGGGTTTTTAAGCAGCCCGACCAGTGTGCATCAATATAAATCAGACTGTTTGGGAGATATAAGAATAAGACGCAGATTTAGTTTAAATTAGATAACAAAAAAGGTTAAAAGCAAGCAAGCTATTATCAACATTTGCACTCATAGTCCTTTGTTAAATTTGAACAGCGGTCTACAGTATGATGATTATCATTATTTCACAACATCCAAAGGTAAATTATGTTTTTACACATTCTTTAATTGTATGAATATATATTTATTATACTATTATATACTATACTTGTTTAGTGTCTCAATATGCAGCTATATTGATTTGTATAATGTTGATTTAAATCAAGCTTTTAAGCAAAACTCTCCACAACCTGTAACACAGTTCCACCACAATAATGAATGAAACGTTGCACTGTCAAAATCCATTATGAGAGCTATTCCGACTGACTAAAAAGCAATCAAGTTTCATGAATTTGTCCACACAATGGACAAATTTGGGTCTTTTTTCCAGTCCACTTCAGAAATGACACCGTCATCTGAGTGGGCGCCCCGCTATAACTGCATCTGAAGCAAAACATTTATGTTTCCAGGAAGAAATGTCATAGTATAATAGCTTACAAGAATTCCATGGTAACCAGAGGTGCACAGTGCTCAGAGATTGTGCTGTACATGCTGGGCACCTGCACCTGCACAGGGCACGGGAATATTACGTCCTGAGAGATCCGGTCCACTGATAAGAGAAATTGTCATTCTCATTAATTCCACGTAGAGCTGGCCTGAATAAATTGTGGTGGGGAAATGTATATTTTGATATTTTGTTCTGATGCGAAAGAAAAAAACAACTCAGAATGGCTTTTATACTCCGTAATACTCAGAATGATGAACTAAATACATAAAGATGTAGATGTCAACACATTTATGAAAAGGAAATAAAACACTGGGGATAAGTGTACAGCGCCCCAACACAAAATTTACAATCAGTTTTTAAAATGTTGTAATTTTAAAGCCCATGTGGTGCAAATGGTTTGCCTCTGTGGGGGTCAGCAAAACGGGTCGGGGTGGGAGCCATGGCAACCATCCGAGGCCCCGTTCCTATTGATGACTTCTGTTTTCTGGCTTTGGGCGATGCTGCGTGGGTGTGGCATGGGTGTAGGCTCCAATCTGTTTAGTTATTAGCCTAGCTTTCCAATCAGAAATCCACCGTGAGCTTCAAAATAAGAATGTTCTGACCACTATCTTCAACTGTTTTTTATTCATGATAATTAATAAACCAGTTACATTTTACATACATGTATTATCAAATCTGAACTTTGAACCTTACCTTGCCTTTGTTCCTCTTTGGCTAAGCCCAAATGAAAGTTTTTCCCTTTAATAATGCAGATTGATAATAAGAGACGTAGCTAAAAAAAAAATCCCACATTTTTTGTAGTTTTGATAAAATAAGACATGAGAAAAATGAGACACAGTGATGCTTTGAAAGACATAGAACAATGACTCTGACTGCCTGCTATTGGTCCTATTTTTCAGGTAACATTAAGTTATGTATTGTAATACATCAGCAAACGACAGCGGAACACCCATCCTATTTAATTTTAGTAGCTGTTTGCCGGCTCAGTCGCATAGTTTTGGAAAGTGCCCTTGACCATCTCCACTGCAAGTTAAAAGCACTTTGTGGTTAGCGATGTTGCTTTGTTCGAGGCAGAAATCAGAGCCGATCATAACTGATGTGAGAATAACTCGGAAACCGAAATATGCTCCCCTGTCATAAGGTGAAATCACATCACCAGCGGCGTAATGTGAAGAGGAGCATCCGCGAACCGGAACCTTTAATCCTGCCTTAACCCTTGTATTGTCTTCACTTTTGGGACCCTCTGGTATCCCTCGGGTCAAATTGACCCGTGACATATATGGGGCTTTAAAAACCATTGTGAAATAAAATTTTACTTCATAATCTATTTAAAAATATTGTCTTTATCTACATTTCAAACAATTGAGATAACATATATGTTTAGGGAATGCAATCAGTCTCTCCTGGAACACAATTAACAATGGAAGTGTTATTCGTTTTTTTGTCTTATGGTTAAAATTCATGTTAAAAATCCACTATGTGATCATGCTTATCTTGGAAAAGATTAAGTGGGACAATGTTTTCATTAACATTTATTACTTTGAATGCAAACTCTCAATACATAAACTTGTCCCCCCGCTGTCTAACAGGTCTTGATTCCCGGTCATCAAATCTGATGATCCTTGTGAATACATGGAAGCTCTTCAGAGACATTGTGGCTCTAAAATGGCTCTCCCTGTCTCAGCATCCCACAGACTTTCAGTCGACTCCCCTCTTGACCTATAGACACCAGCAAGGATGAGGATGCCAAAGTAGGCATGCAGATTCATGGTGTCCATCTCTTTCCACTGCTCACCGAAAACACAACTCCACTCAAGATTGGTCATATCCAGAATAATTTTTTGAATTGAGTCAGGAATCAACAGCTCAAAGGATGACTTGATATCCTGAACATGAGTCACTGCAAATCGTGTGGGCCCTGGTACCATCCGTATTATGTTAGCAGCTGAGCGGGGGGGCTCTCTCACTGGGGATGAAGACCATTCAATCTGTCCATTCTTAGACAAATATGGCTGTGGGGCTTCTCCAGCGGCTGGCGGCGTAGCTCTTCCAGCGGCTGGCTGTGGGGCTCCTTGTGGTGCATAGTCCAAATCTTCAAATTCACTTTCAGAATCAGAATGGATATCTAAATGATCCTCAAATTCGGAGACATCTTCTTCTTCCACATCGCGGTGTGCCTGACTCTCTTCAAATATGAGCTCCAAAGCTCTCTGACAGCTAAATCTTTTTGTCATACTGAGGGTGGAAGAATCTGTACTGTGATGCAGTGGTATTTATCTTTTTTGTCCCCCCCTTGATGGGCAGGTGCGAGGAATATAGTGCGAGAAAATTGTTTGATGTATCAAATGTTATGGACAATCATTCGAAAAAAAGGGGTTTACAGGTGGACACATGAAAGAGGGTGCGGGAAAGAGTGGGAAAGAGTGCGGGAAAGTGAGAGCAAACAGCTTCTCACTGCTTAGATTATAATAATGCAACATTATGTGTGTGTGTGTGTGTGTGTGTGTGTGTGTGTGTGTGTGTGTGTGCGTGTGCGTGCGTGCGCATACAAGCATGCGTGTGTGTGTGTTTGTGTCTGTGTGTGTCTGTGGGCATGTTTCTGTTTGTCTGTGTGTCTTGTGGGCGTGTTTTTGTGTGTCTCTGTGTATGCGGGTCAATCTGACCCGAAGACCATACGAAGGATGTAAATGTGTGGGGTATAGTAGCATGTGTGCTCAAATATTTTTTTTTGTTTATACATGTTCATCACAGAAAATAAGGTAAGGCCATTGAGTTTCAGGTAGAAAAAATGTATACTCGTACCATTTTTCTTATTGTAAAAATTTGAAACGGGTCAATTTGACCCGAAGACCATACAAGGGTTAAACAAAGGCAGTGGTTTTGAGTTTGATCAAACACGTATATTCCGCATTTGACATGCGTGTGGAGCCAGGCACCCTGTGTAGACCAACTCATCTCCAGAGAGCTCAACCCCTCTCAGGAGACATAATTAGAGGCGAAAAAAGTTTGATGATGAGAATTGCTCCTAGGCGGATTTTCAGTGCAGTGTATATGGGATTACCCGTACATTACATGGTCTTCTAATCCATAGGCACACTAAGACAGGAATTAGTATGCACGATTAGCATTTAAGCCAGCTATTAGACCATAATAACACTGTAAATCACCTAAAAATGGCCTGCAGTGTTTTGACTGCACTACAGTCTGCAAGAATTACTCCAATAATCTTAAACAGGAAGCATAATCACGGTCGTGGAAAAAAATCCCAGCAGACTCAAAGAGAAAGAGTATCTTAAAATGCTCATTTGGCCAGGCATGATTTTTCACCATGACTTACCTTTTAGCAGCGGTAATCTTACTCCCACTTGCCCGGTCACACATATTAAATGTTTGGAAGTGCTTAGAACCACCAGGCTTCTAAACAGCAGTAAATGGAAGTTATTAATTTCAGCTGTAAATCGAAGCAGAGGATCAGATGTCTGTTGGACTCTGTTCTGGCCTCCTGAATACTGCAGTTTCCTCCATAATGAGGGGATTTAAGAGATCCAGAATCTAAAGTCAACATCGGTACAAACCTTTTTATCTTACAGATTAAACAGGCATCAAGGCACCAAGCAAAATAATATGGCTGTGTTCTGATTAATGTGTGTATATATATATATACACATACACACACATATATACTGTATATATATATACTGTATATATACTGTATATAGACATTTACTGTTTACATTATTACAAAAACAGTTAAAGTAATAATAGTCTTAGGAGAGGTAAAATGCAAACATTTGTAATTGATGCAGGCCAGGGAGAGAAAAGTCACTTCCAAGGCATTCTGCCATATATGTTAAAGGTTCTCAGCAGTAGATTGTTGTCAACATAAAATTTACCATATCAATAGTTAGGAAGAGACATTAAATAGGTCATGTGACCAAAATGTAGTGAGAGAAAACGAAGAGGAACCGTTTTGGGCTGGTCTACGTCATGAAATTCCTTGTTTTGACTAAAGAACAGCACATCATCTTTGTGAAATATGGGGTCTGGAGCCAACCCTTCGAAACAGCTCAGTACTGGTCAAAAGAGAGTTCTACAGCGTTGCGTACATTTGCTTTTCATCCTTCTTTGAACTGGGGATTTCAAAGTGGGCAACTTTTTATATATATATATATATATATATATATATATATAGAAAGAGAGAGTTCCACTAGTTGTTTCTAGTATTTCTTTTTAAAGCAGAACTTTTTTAAAGAGCATTTTGAGGACCATTCCCAGTGTACCCCCATCTGACGCAGCCTCTCACAACTATTCCTGTAATTCCTCCAGAGAAGATTCGACCGAGTCCTACAGATTGCATCGTTACCGATTCATCCCTTGGCCTCGGTGTTCGTTGTGCCTCTCTGAGCCGGTCCGGCAGATACATTGTTCCAGAATCAGTATTCAGCAAGCGGAGCGTGCCCTCTCTCTCTCTGACTGTATGATTGTTTTCCGAAGCAGGCAGTAAGATCTGATGGGAATGTCTACAGGTATAGCTGCAGCTCCCCGGGGTCCCGCCATCTCAACCGAGCCCCTGATTCCTAATGTCAGAAGGTTGGGAAGAAGAAGACGACAACTGGTCTGAACTGAAACTGGGACAAAAGCGTTTAGAGATATGGGTGATATTGGAGGCTGCATTGTCCCCTCCAGAGATGTATAAAGTACTAGAGTAGAGGAGTGGAGTAGAAGTACAAGTACTATATAAAAAAATTTACTTGAGTAAAAGTAGAAGTGTTCTTTCAACTCCATACTTAAGTGGAAGTACAAAAGTACTCATTTTTTTTGGTACTTAAGTATTGCAAGTAGAAGTGTTTCAAAAATTGCTACTCAATTATAGAAAGTAAAAGTATAGGTAAAAGTACAAGTACTGTGTATATTAAAAAAAAAGGCAGTCAAAAGTGATAGATTTGATAGATATTGTTTATATTATTTCAAACGTGTGGAAGGCCATACATCTGTTTACAAAAAACAGAAAACTACATCTGCATTAGCAATCAACAGCACTTCATCTACTATTAATTATTATTCCAATGTCAGAATCATGAGCTGACCCTTTATGCTAGCATGTAGCATACAGCTAGCCAGCTAGGTTAGCTTTAGCTAACGTTATCATACAGCTAGCCAGCTGGGTTAGCTTTAGCTACCGTTATCATACAGCTAGCGCTATGTCATTGTATTTTTTAACTTACCTTGATATGCTTCTTCAGATTAGATGGGGAATTTTTGATAGCCATAATTAACAATCCTTCGGGAGGCTTTTTTTAATAGGCTATGCTTGATCGTTCAAATCGCCAATGAGGGGCCAGCTTCCCAAACCGGGACAGAGCTATCTATATTACGTTTACATTTCAGTTACAAGTAACAATTCAGCCCGTTAAAAATCGATCGGAGTAAAAGTATTGAATTAATCAAAAATATGTAGTGGAGTAAAAGTAAAAGTAGGGGAAAAAATATCTACTCCAATAAAGTACAGATACTGCACTTTGGTACTTAAGTACAGTACCTAAGTAGTTCTACTTCGTTACTGAACATCTCTGGTCCCCTCACAGTAAGAAGGTTTTTTTTTAGGGGTTTGAATGTTTTTCCCGTGCCTGCCTGGGTTCTGTCGGGATACTCTGGCTTTCTGCCACAGCCCTGAAACATGCATGTTAGATCGATTGATTTTAAATTGCCCTAAGGAGTGAATGTGAGTGTGTGTGTGGTTGCTTGTCGATGTGTGGCCGTACCATGAACTTGCCACCTGTCAACCCTGCCTCTCACCTACTGTCAACTGGGATAGTTTCCAGCCTCCCCTCCCTGAGACCCTGCTAGTAACCAGCAGCATAGCAAACGAACGGATGAATGGGTGGTTAGGAAAGGCAAGGCAAGTTTATTTGAATAGCACATTTTATGTACAAGACAATTCAATGTGCTCTACAAAGAGTTTAAAAGAAGAAAATGATAGAAATAAAAAGGAATCCATTTACAATTAAATCCAATCAGTGTTCATCTGCACAGTTAACTCATTGACTGCCAGCCATTTTCAGAACAGAGTCGCTCACTGCCAAAGTTTTTTGAGAATTTTGACTGATTTTTCAAGAGCCACAGAATAGTTTGTGCTATGACTATGTAAACACCGAACACACCAAAAGAAAGAGTAGACTCTCTTCTTTCATCAGGAAAAAAGATTTAGTTTCTACCTTATTCCGTTCTTCTTCGACGTGCGTCTCACCGGCGCCATTTCTCTCATAGCGAACCATTGCGTTTGTTTTTATTTGCTTACAATCTATGCTAATCTCCCATCAAAAGTGGCACAGCTACCTAGAGGGTAAATTTGTTAGTACATACTCTGTCTAGAAGCCGATATTTACGGACAATCTTTAGCGGATCGTCCCCCAAGTCACTTGCGTTGAAAAACATAAAAGACGTCTATAGACGTCTTTGGCAGTCAGCGGTTGGATTTGAATTGACGTCTATAGACGTCTTTGGCAGCGAATGAGTTAAATAGAACCGTTTTCGGTTTGGATTTAAACACCTCTTCCACTACCTGAGGTTCTCACACTCCAAATTGGTTCATACTACTGTACCATGTCAGAAATGTACTGGTTCTGGTATTTCATGGTTCTGGTCAAAAGTGTAGCAGCGGCATTCTGGATGTTCCGCAGCTGTCTTACAGTTTTTGTAGAGAGCTGATAACGTTGAAATATCTTAAACACTCACACTAAAAAACCTTCTGAGATAAACCGACTCAATCATGACATTACAGAATATTAGGATATTCAGGATTTTATCCTGATAATGCACTGAGACAGTAAATTTGCTGTCACTTGACTCCTCAGTGTCTTGCTCAGTGTTTGATTTTTTTATTCCTTCCAACAAAATGCATCCATGGCATACATTTACCCATGCATACATACGAAAGCTGTTCACACTGTATGCTATTTAATTTTGTCTTGGGTCCGGTTTTCTCTAATTCGTCCATACACGTTTGAAACATTTCTGTGCAAGATATTCAGGCAGTTTGCAGTGAGGCGTCAAACATTGGGAGCAGGCTCGGGGTTCAGTGTTTTTCGCAAAAAAACATCTTAATATACAACGTGGCAAAGGACAGAGCCACCATTTTTCCAAAAAGGAGAGAATATTTCTTCCATTTGAGCGGTGGATGCTACTAATTAATGTGGCGTTTTCTCTTGTCTTTTATTTAGTCTTTTTTTTTATTTTTGTGATTGGAAAGAAATAGTTTCTCAACAGGATTAAAAATTTAAACAAAAGCGTTTCTCCTTGAGACAAAAGAATCACTGCTGTCATGAATGTAATCAACACAACAGCGTGTGGTGCTCTGAATTGATTTCCAGGATGAAAACTTTGACTTTGATTGACTCGAGCCAGCCGGGACGCAGCTGGAGCCTTCAAACACCGAACAAAATAGCCCTAAAGACTGTATCCACAAACTTTAGCAGATGTCAGCATTGGTCAGCAGGAATGAGCTCACATTTCCACTGAGTTAATACACTGTACAACAACAGTTGGTCAGTAGAGACTGCTGGTAGGAAACCCTGGTATTCTCAAGTTTTTTTTTTTTATTCCAAAAACTCCACTATGAACTGACAAATGCCTCTGAAAATGCATAGTCTAGGAGAGTTCAGCACTTGCTGACATCTGAATAGTTCTGAACACAGGGGTATTCTAAAAAAAATAGATAAATAAAGACCAATACTGGACACATTGTCTGAAATTTTCCCGGCAAATCAGCGCCCCAGAATAACGTTTATGCTGGTTTTAACTTTGACCATACATGTCGCCCATGCTTTAGGTGAATGCGATCCTAATTAGATTTAGCATGGAAAGTCAAGTAAGTAAAACAAGTAAAAGCTGGAACATTAATTTAAAGCCATTTTAGGTAAATTGGTTAAATAAATCATTTAGTCATAAATGTAATAGCTATGTCAGCCCAGTCTCACAATAAAGGCTAAATCGTGTCACTTTTTGTTACCGTTACACAGAGATGCCATCCATTTTCCACTTTTTGGTGCTGTTATATCACCAATAAATGCTACTTAAGAGGACATATAGTAGATAGTGGAAATTACAGTCAACATTCCTGAATTGCTGATTTGAAATTCCAAATCTGTCATTCGGAATTGGTGTAAAAAGTCACAATTGCATCACAGTCAGTTGGACAAGAACTGTCTTGAATCGTACTGAAGCCTTGAAGTGCGTTGAGATGAAAATTGCTGTGATTGAGGTTATATAATGAGCTGAACAAAGCACGGTACACCCAGCACAATAATGTCTGGATAAAGCACATAATACTTTCATTCAATCTGACCACATGAAAAAAAAAACGTCTTGAGGAAAGTAAACATCTCAGAAATTTTCATTGCTGAAAAGAAAATGACCTTTCACAATTTTCTTTGTCAATGAAATATTCATCCAACAAAATGTTCTTGTCTTTGACCTGTCCTAAGAGAAAATAAACTATTTTTATGTTTAATTAGATGGCAAACATAT
The DNA here is from genome assembly GCA_013363375.1 of Menidia beryllina. NCBI lineage: Eukaryota > Metazoa > Chordata > Actinopteri > Atheriniformes > Atherinopsidae > Menidia > Menidia beryllina. Next base: position 196,239 of record JABUIW010000152.1, on the reverse strand, counting down.
GGGATTTGTGGTTGATATTGATGATGGTAAATGTAGAAAAAATGATGGACCTTATTGAACCGTGAATCATGGACCTACGGTCTATTTCTAAATGGACATTTTTCACTTATTATACCTAAATATCCTGTATAATTTACACAGTATATAGTACAAGCCAATTAATTAATAGCAGATTATTGTCCCAGGCTTCGTCAAAGGTGTACATTCAAGTCTAAAGGGGAAGAAAGGTCAACCAGACAATTATATTCCATACTTCATGGTTAATAACATGGAGAATAAAAGGCATGGAAGCATAAAGAAAAGTATTATTGGCTTATTTTCTGCTTGGTAATGATTCCGTCACACTTAAGCAAGCTAATAATATATTTACCCCACCCGCCACCCTACCCCAAACAAAGCCACTAAAGCAATGGCCATCACCAGTACCACCGCAGGCTTCGGATTGTTGATAGCACGGCAAAAAAAAAACAAAAAAAAAAAAACTGTGAAATTAACTCGCTCGACACCTTTAATTCCAAGTTAATCCAAACACCGTCGTTAAGGAAATGCATTAGCGCAGTGGAGTATAATTCTGCACTAAAATGTGCTCGTGTTCGTGTGGGTGACGGAGAGGATGGAGATGAATGTGTTCCATTGCAGGCTGTGTTTAATTACATCCTCAAGAATAGAATATGAGGGCATCAATTAAACCCCCTCACCAACCGAATGTTCCGCATTAGGTAAACAGGAGGATACTGTTTGCTTTTGACAAATGTGCTTTGGGAGCCCGAATCATTGTGAAGGGCGCAACCTCTGCCTTGCACAGATTAATATTTATGAAAGCAATTTAGTTTTTCCTTTTTTTTTTCCTCTCTCTTTCTCTCTGGGAGATCAGCAATAGCTAGGGGTTTATGGGCGTTTATGGGGCAGAATCAAACCCGCAATGCGATCCAAATGCATTGGTTTTCACTTTTTATATATCGGGGCAGTCCCTGCGCGGCCTTTGCCAGGCTGAATCTGCAGATCGATCTCAGCTAAAGTCACATTTTCTTGTCTGAGATGAAAAACTGTCCCAAAACTTCCCGTGTTTTGCCATTACACAACCTCATCTCATTAATGCATCTCTCTCTCTCTTTCTCTCCATCTCTCTCTTGTCAGAACTTGGTGCATAAAAGTGAATATGTTCAACCCGTAGTTTTCAGAGGCCTCATGCACTATGTATGCCGTCGATAAGAAAACAAACGCAGCACTTCCTTGCCTCCTCTGCTAGTCTCGGTTGCCCCCGGAGACATTGTTTATCTTGTTTATTTGTCGACCTGTCGCGGTGAGCCTTGTTCATTGTTCTTTTTTTTTTCCCCTCGGCAAAAAAAAAACCCGTCCAGGTCTTATTTTCTTCTCATGGTGTTTGCATTTCACTTCATTAATCTGCCAGTCAAACCTCTACTTGACACGTATAAAATGAAAACACATGGAGAGACATTAGCGACCAAAAACTGTAAAACGCAGCAATGGGAAGTACGACTGAGGTTATAAAGTAGGATTTTCAACTTTCAACAATGCTCGCAGATGCCAACGCTCCTGAAAAAAAGCTAAATTCACAGCTTCGGTCTCTTGTGTCTCCGAATACGTTCGCTTTAACGCAGAAAAAAAGGCTCCTAAAGTTGTGTACTTTGAAATAATTATCCTCAGCGTACGTGCCATTAACTACCATGAACAATAAACTGGATTTCTGTTCCCTCAAAAGTCTCTTTGTGCGCCAGAGGCAGCTGTGGTCCCTTAATTTTTAAGAAGGGGGGTGAAAAGCAGTTCAAAAATAACATAAATTTGACTTATTACCCAGACTTGCCACTTTTATGGTGGCGGCAAAAAACTTTTATTTCACACATCATCTCGAAATTTCCTGTAAACGCACAATTAAGCCGAAATTTACTTGGTGGACCTGAACCGAAACGGAGAAACTCGGGACACATGATGGTTTATTGAATAAAAGCCCATTGTTGCACGGTTGCCTTTAAAGCTTCACAATCCTTCCGCCTGCTTCTCTTCATTACATTTTCCACCTCTGTAATTGGCAGGAATCCATGAGGCAAGTCCCGGGAAGGATTACGGGTTTTTATCTGGACTCTCTTCATCGATGTATTTAAAGCAAAAGCGCCTGTTCAATGCACAGAAGTGCGGTGTATATATATCTGGCGCATAGTTCATTCAACCGCTGTGTTTGCTGACTACTTATCCCTCATCAGTGTGCAGCACTCTTTCTGGAAAGACAAGTCTTTAAGGGGAGAAAATTTGTGGGAAAATTGTAGGTGATCATCTGGAAGTGTTATGCTGGCAGTGATTAGAATTCACTTTGCCTTCTTTGGGATAATTACACTGATTGCATGTCAATAAACCTTTCCTTTTATTAAATCCAGCGCTTGAACACCTCAACACGGCCGCAGAATGCTGAGTGGCTTTCCTTCCTCTCCTGTATTAATTCTTATGGCATGGCTGAAAAGCCCCTAAAGGCAACATTTACACAACAAAGCGTGCGAGCCGTCGACTGGGACCCAGAAACTTTACGCTCAAAATCAATCGAAACCAAAAGGAAATTGTGAAGTGAAGGCAGGGAAAAAAAAAAGAAGAAGAAGAAGGGGATAAAAACTTTCCACCGAAGGAAAAGAACGCTGAACTTGGAGGTTTTTTGTTGAACCTGGAGCCAGCAGAGGTCGAAACAATCTCACATCTAAGCACAGATTTAAACTAATTCACATAGAAGTTAATTTTACAAGTTAAATTAAACATTCATAACAGGTTTTTCGGACTGAGAACTACATTTAATGAGTGTATGATGACACATTTTTAAGTTTTGTCACTTTTTCTGTTGAGATTGTTTTCGTCTCCTTCTTGCATCTGGGTCAGTCAGAGCCTTTTTTGACCACTCATCAGGGTTTCATGAACAGTTGAGTTGAATTGTTCTCATGGGTCAGTTTTGCCATTGGGTTCCCTTTATTTAAATTGAATTATATTCATTTTTACTTGTATAATGCTGCATCAATAAAATACATTTAAAGTAATACAATCATAATACAATCCTAAAACCAATTAATTCCAGTACTTTGAATTCTGAATTAGTCTAATTCATACAGAGACTTTCATAAAAAGCTTCCTCTCCATCCCCTAGTGGTTTCCTGACTATGAGTTTATCATAGCACTGACGGGCTTGTTTCCAGTAACAATCTTTTACATGTTTAGCCAAATAAAGAAAATATGTGAATGATCCTTTTTTTTCTGTAAAAAGTGGAAGTGTAGCTTAAGCCTTTTCGAGTCCGCTTGAGTGTGTATAAATTGAGTGTGTATAAGTTTTAGTGATTTGAGCCGTGATAATTACAGTGTGGCAAACTTTGAAAGGCTTGATTTAACACAATATCATTCACACTCGCATGTAGATTCATTTCAAAACGCAATTTTTATTTAGACCAAGACTCATGTTACTTTGAGATTAAGTTCCATGTTCTGTCTACTCTGAAATCAAATGACTTCAATAATGTAGTGGGGCTCGTGGTTGTGTACATACTTAAAAACCCGGATTAAATTTGTAAGTGGCACCCAATTGTCTTAAGGGGCAGTGACAGCGAATGGTGGATTATGCATGAGTTTGACACAAAGTGTACACAGGGACAGGAAATGGGAAGTGGACATGAACCAAAGTTAACTTACTTCTATTAAGATTATCAAATTGATGACATCAAAGAATGCATCCAAGCCGGACAACCAAAAAACTAAGTAGAGGAGCCAAAAAACTAAGAGCAACTGAGAAAAATTAACCAAAACTTGGGAAGAAGTCATGTGACTGGATATTATGTGCAGACTTTCACTGATGAGGAACTTTTTCTCACTACAGAAACAGAAACCAAGGAGAGAAAAATCTAAATAACAACCACAGAAGTTTATTTAATTCAAATCAATTGGACTGATATTGTGCCAAATCACAACATGTTTAAAAAAAAATACAGTCCAATTCAAGCCTATTCAGTCGATTGCAATACAATCTAAATTAAATGAGTTCAAATTTATTAAAGTCCAAAAATCTCCAATATATAGAGAGCAAATAATAATTAAAAAAAGGATAAAATGATTAGTATTGCAATTCTAGTGTTCTTTGTTCTTTCCAGTGCAGTGAATTGTACACAAATAGTGCAAATGTGCCATTTTCAGTGAGAAAAGCTATTTTCAGTGAGAAAAAATGTTTATAAAAGTATAGAATAGAGAATATAGAGTGCATTTTGCCAGTGAAAACAGATAGGAGTAAAAAAGTTTTGATAACATGGAACAAACAGACTGTGGCATCAGTGATCATCTATACTGCATATGTTTTTTTTGTGTGTTTTTTTTTGGGCGGGTGGGGTTTTATTTGTTTGTTTTGTATTTTTTTTAACGTAGGAGTTCAGCGTGGAGATGTCTATCTGACAAGAACTGTTTCTCAGACAAACAAACTGTTTCTCAGTTTGTTTGTCGGCGCAGAGAACACAAAACCAAGAGAAAACAAAATCACTTCCAAGGACAAAAGAAAACCACACAACACAAAAACACCAAAAGTCACAATCCAAAATAAGAAAAAAATTCCACAAAAACAAAACCATCGAGGCTGTGACGGACTGTAGCTGGAGCAGGTCTTCTGCCAGCTTGACTTGCCAAATAAACGCCGGCTGCATCACCTTGAGCTGCGTTTCCCCAACCTTGGTCCTCAAGGACCGCTGTCCTGCATGCCCAAATGAGTCTTCATCAACCTTCTGGGGAGCTGAACGAGCTGGCCCGTTTGTTTGAATCAGGTGTGCTGGAGCAGAGAAACTTGGAAAAACATTATGGTAGACCTTGGTCCTTGAGGACCAGCGTTGGGGAAACACCGATCGAGAGCGGTGCGGTCAAACTCCGGTCCTAAAATGGCTGCTGTCCTGCAGGACTCGGACGTTTCCCATGCCTCCACACACCAGTTTCTGGTTAAATGGATATATTTGAAAAGCTTTTAAGCCCTGCACAGGCCTTCTAAAGGTGCACTGATGCAAATCACACTTAAAATCTGCATGACAGCAGCTCTCAAGGAGTTTGACACCTGTGATATTAAGGACACACTGCCTTTAAATAGGTGCTAAAAGGTAAAAACGAATCTAATTCTGATATTTGGAGCACTACGGTATGAATTTGTGATTTCATATGCAATCTTCTGTGACCATATGCGACAGATTTCAAGTCTAAGACAACATTCATCTTGTATAATCATTTTTAAAGCAAACAAACTATGATATGTTTATAAATGTATGGTTAGATACAAGGAAAAAGGCAGTATTGTTAATACCCTGTGCTGGTTTTTTTATATATTTTTAGAGTCAGATCAGCTGAATAAACTAATGGGGTAACAGTAGAGTTTTATTTCACCCAGCCAAATTCTTCATTCATCTTGTATAAGCATTTTCAAAGCAAACAAACTATGATAGGTTTATAAATGTGTGGATAGATACAAGGAAAAAGGCAGTATTGATAATATCCTGAACTGGTTTTAGAAATATTTTTAGTCAGATCAGCTGAATAAACTAATGGGGTAAAAAAAAAAAACACAGAGTTCTATTTTATCCAGCCAAACTCTTCAGATATAGTAATCCCAAAAGAACGTTGCAGAAATGAAATGTTTTGGTGGACCTTAACGAAAGGTTCTCTGAGGAGGTCCACAGTCCTCAAGATCCCCAAAGTGGGTGTAGGCATAACCCAAGGTATGTGACCCTGGTATCTGCACATCAGTGCCTAACAATAGTGATAAGAAATGGTTAACACGGCCCTCCCATTCACCATAATCATAAATCTGATTTGTGGATTTTAATTTGTACATTCTGTACAAATTAATCAACTGCCTGATTTCTATTATGTTAAAATAGTTTCAGAAAATTGGGGTCACCAGGGAAACGATAGCAAACTAGTTGCTGGTTTGAAGCTAATGCATAGAAGTGGGCCTGTTGGTAATTTTCCGCTTTATAGGGTGGGTCTGCCTGTTTTCACTTTATATACACAAGCCCTCTGTGCTGAAGGCAAACTCCATAATTCAGTAAAGCAAAATGATCAGCCTTTTAACATCCGTTAGGCTTGCGTTGTCTGGCACGGAACGTGTACCATGCAAAACTGGGATTTTTAATTGATTATGACATCAAAATAATCATTCCTCGCATTATGCTGTGCCGTTTTTGGTTGTTCAACCGATCACTGTGAGACCATTCCTCCACATGTTAATAGAAAATGACACTGATCTGTCACTCATCCCTTTTTTTTTTAATACATAACATCTCTGTCTTTGGAAATGAAATGACAAAACTCAAACAAGCAATCCACAAGTAAGGAAAAAACACAAAGGACATAGATATAATTGTTTGCCTCAGGGATATTTTTCATGATTTAGACCAACATAACAATAATCAGGTAAATATTTTGGAGTAACCGATCAAAAGACTTAATTCTTCACAGGAGGAAGAGCTCGCTTAAATATAGACACGAGCACTATATCTGCAAGAATTTGTTCTAATAATACAGACTACGTAAATATTTTACATCAATGGTTATTCATGGTGAGATCTTCTTATTTTCCAGCCTCCAAACATCTTAAATATCGGGCATCTCAGCAGCAGCTGGGAGCCTATTCTATTCAAATGCCGCTATTCCCTCGAGCACACATGGCAGATTGTTAATTACGACATGTCTGAGGGAAAATTACTTTATCGATTTGCATCAGGCAAGCTATTCGGAGAAAGAATACAAAGGGGCTGTTTCTGTGAATTGGACTGAATCGGATCTTTATAGAAAATAACCCTCTCCTGTCATGGCTGCCATATTGAATTTCTTATGTCATAAAGTACATATTTGTTATACAGTTCTGGCAGTTTGACTGATAGGTATGTGTGTGTGTGTGGAAGGGGGGGGTCCTGTGGCAAATGACCGGGTGACTTCAGTGGTTCGGTGACTTATACAGCAGTGATGACTGGTCAGCCACAGCCCCTCCGGGGAGTGCTGCTAAAGTTCAAAGATGGAAGCGTCCGTCGCTCAATATGGCGGAGTGGAAAAATAGTGTGGGATGAAAGAAAGGGAAAACACTGACTGGAACCGGAGAGGCGAGGTGAGACAGAAATAAAGAGAGGTCAGGGCCCCGAACGCGAGGTAGCGGAACAGAGGAAAGGAAAGGGGAGGGAATCTAATGCGCCAAGGCCAGAGCCAGATATAGAGAGAGAGCCACTCTGGGCAATAGAGACATCAAGACTGACAGAACTGGCCAGAGTCCAGGTACGAAAAAGGAAAAAAAAAAAAAAAGAAGAAGACATGCTGCATGGGGAATTAAGTGAATGGCCGGGGGCATGGCTTCAACAGGCACGTCTGGAGAACTGACAACTGTAGATGAGCCAGGAGACACTGAGGAAATATGTCAGGCAATCAGCTAAAGCTGACAAGCGTAGCCACGGTTCCTTAAAATCTATCGACTCGATGAGAGCCGAGCGCCCGATAGCGGGACGGTCTGGGTTGCTGTGGTCAGCCCGGGGTTGCTTCTGCTCATGTTGAGCGGTGAATCTGAATATCTGCAGTCAACATGCGTAGCAAGCAGGGTGTGTGGGGGGGTAATTCTATCACTCTAATTGCTCTGGTTTTCACAGATACATACATTTATACCTGGCATTATGCTACTATGGGCCAAACAGATCAACAAATGCATGAATACATGTTTTGTTTGGGGGATTTTTCCATCTACAGGGTTTTTTTTTTTTAATTTTCCTCCAAGAATGTCATTAGATGACATAACTTAGAGAAAAAACAGACACAAACAAAACTATATTTTTACATGGATTGATGATAAATAATGTTGCCTGTTCAGTGAAAGCATGTTCAAGGCATGTAAAAAAAGAAATTAAAATAAAAACAGTGCATGCTATTGCTGACTTATTTAATTGATGGATGGATCTTTGTTTCTGAAACAGTGATTTTTCTTCTCCCGATATAGGGAACAGGGCTTTGAACCGTAAGCCGTATTTCTTTACCCTTGATCATATTTCAAAGGACGGCCTCTGTGTTGTGAATATTAATGAGTGCTTTTAGACAAAAACACTTGTGACAATCAACGGTACCCGCTTGATGTTTATCTACTTTAAAGCGATCTTATTATCTCATTATCGCTGCCTTCTACTGTGCCTTCATTTGCTGCATTGTGCTAAATGACTGTTATTGTGACCCCGCCTATGTCCTTGAGGCAAGTCAAAAAAGGATTAAGAAAGGAGGGACGAGCTTTGCTGTGGCTAAAGGGGCCTTTTATTTAGCTTTAAGTGATGACTTGGTTAGATTTTGCAAAGAGATGATTCTCACAAGGTTGCATACTGTCAAGTTGATATCAAGACAATTCCAGTTTAATTTAGAATAAAAAACAGGCAGGAATAAATATACCTATTCAAACGGGTCAAGGGGTAAATGATCACTGATCACTCAGCTGATTTTTATAAAGGATTTCAAATTTCTGGAGGCTGAGGAAGGAGGAACGTGCAGAATATAATATATATTGTGAATCCATTGCAGTGGCTATAGGTGCACAGTGTTGTGGCACACAAGATTTGTTAGGCCAACCTCTTGAGACCCAATTACACAACGTAGTTACTTGATTTTTCTCTGTTTCTCAGTTATTTCGCTAGTTTCTCAACGAAATGGTTGCCAAAATCATCTCTTCAAAGAGCATCTCCTATGCTAACTCTTGCCCATACCTCTATAACACCTCTAAAACTATTTTTCGGCACTTCCCTCTATCTCTTTGCTGTCACACTCTGATTCTGATTAGGGATTTTCCAGAGAGCTTATTGTCAACTTGATGATAACTGTAAGGTTGTGTCTACTTTGTAAGTCGCTTTGGATAAAAGCATCAGCTAAATGCATAAACATTAACATAAACAAAATGGAAGTTGGCTCAAAACTCCCAAGCTCTAGGTATTTGGTATCTAGTATCTAGTTTCTTGGTAAAGAGTATTTCCATGTACTTGATAATAAAACAGCAACATGTCAGCCAACAAAAGTAGAAAAATATTAATGTCAAACTAGTAGATACGGTCACTATATCTTATATTAAAATCAAACTTGACGAGTTCAACATTAACATTTAACTAGTCAGGCATGCAAACAAACATAGCCATTCCTGAAAAAGGGAAAAAAAAGAGAAAATTACATAAATCAATCTATATTTCATAGTATTTAAGTCTCAGTTAAAGCAGAAATATATCAGTTCTCTGTGTTTGATACATCACAGACAAATTGATTGACAACCATCTACTCAAACATGAAACCTTTTAACAAGAATAAGGTTTAGAAGTAAACTGCACAACACAGTGATCAACATATCTGAGATCAACTTAAATTAGACAGGGAGGACAAACAACCCAAACAAAGAAATCCCACACGCTCAGTGCCGTTCAATATTTCTGTCACGTTCAAGCTGTAAACAAAAGTTACCACCACTGTTAAATTGTAAAAACGTACATTCTTATGGCCGGCATGTCCTGGCTGCCAAGGATTCGGTCAATCCAAGGTAAAAGTTTGTAAAAGTAGCAGGTGAATAATGAGAAAGGAGTTGGCAGCGGTCCCAAACTCTACATCACAGCGCCTCGACACAAGATTTGTCCACAAAGCGTTTGACTGACTCCTGAAACTTCCGTTGAACCTCTGTGATTTGGCTTGTGGCGCTGGTTTCCAGATCTGTGATTTTAACGTGTTTCAATTTCGCAATTCATAAAAACGACTTCGGTAATTCTTGTCATTATTTAGCACGCCTGGACCACGTTCCACAGAACATAAAGCCAGGCCTGCAAACCGACATAATGGAATACGTTTGGCATCCACATAATCAACAGGACCTCAACTAAAAGCTCACAAAAATGTGTTTATGACCATCAAACACATTTTAAAAAATGAACAATTAAAGAAAGGCTAAACACTATGGTATAAGATTTTCAATTTTTTCCCCCTCACTGTTTTCAAAGGACTTTTATACTTCATAATATATATATATATATATATATATATATTGAGGCATGGATAAAAATCGTTAACATTTTTCAATAGTCAGTCCAGAGAAACGTTGACACAATGGCACAATGGAATTCAAACAAAGCTTAGCTTTACTTTGATACCAAGATGATTCACACTGAGTTTGTAATTATGTTCAATTTTGGGTCATTTTCTTGCTGGAACCTCAGTTCTCGGCAAATTCCGGCTAAATTGCACTTCCATGTTATCTAGCTTGTTGCCAATTTTTGGAAAAGCCAGCCTTGTTGGACCGTTTGTTGTTTTGGGGTTGCTTTGCTTGACTTAAATGCTGATTTGTGGATTTTCTTTTAGATGCAGCACTGAAAAGCTAAAAAGGAAACCGTTTCACAATTGAGCTTCTCTGTTCGTCCATCCATCCATCCATCCATCCATCCATCCATCCATCCATCCATCCATCCATCCATCCATTATCGTTACCACTTATTCCCTAATGGGGACTGGAGCCTATCCCAGTAGTCAATGGGACCCTGGAAGGTCTGCCAGTAAAACTAATTTCTAATTTAATGAATCTAACCTAGATTATTTTTTCTAAAATAGTGTCTGAATTTTCTTTATTTTGACTTCTTCAAAGCAACGTTGAAACTTTAAGCTGAAGTGTGTATTTCACCATTGATTATTAATTACCTTCTCCCATTTCGCAGGGCGAATAACACCAATATGGTGTGCTAACTAACATACTCACAGTGGTGGCGATCGGGTTAACAGACCAAGCGTCTGCCGCCTGGCCCTATTCCCTGCCTCTAATGTCATTAAGCGTGATTCAAGACACTTCGTTACCATCGACTCTGGGAATAATGACGACTTGCTATCGAACCCTCGCACAGTTCTTCGCTTTATAAGCTCGCTGTGTTGCTCTCACCTCTCAGACGTTTTTTTTTTTTTTTTTTTTTCCAAAACCATCAATCTAGAAAATTAGGAAAAGCCAGCGTAATTAAGTATCGATTGCAGAGAGCAGGTAAAGTATTCAATGTCTGATTTTTGCTACACATTTGTCATACGGTAAGACAAACACACTTGCGTAATTTCCCCCCCGAGTCGGACTTGAAATATGAAAATGGCTGATTTGCGTTCAAGTTCATAAGGGTTTGTTTAATGAATAATAAGCCCTAAAGAACGGCTCATTCTATTAGGCTAATGAATCTTTCATTTCCCTAAAATCTGTGTGCACTGTTGGCTTTTGTGCTTTAAATCAAACCTCTTAAAAAAAAACAAAAAAAACGCACGTTTTTTTTTTTACATTTTGCTGAGTGGGGTGAATAAACTTGTGCCAGGAGGATAAAACACTCTGAAGCGTGTGCTCGTATTGTTATTGAGCTGTCTCGTCCGCCCTAAAGAGTTTGTTTCCTTTGAGAGTGGCCTTTACAGCATGTTCACATTTGGGAGTGCTTTACTGCTGATTGGATCACATTGTGCGCTCGTTTTTCATCCCTTTACACTTTCACTCTCCACTAATTTTGTAAACACACACACTGAGGCGGGAGACAAGCTGAGTAAATCAGCACAACCACTTGAATTTCATCTCAGACAACCTCAGTTCCAGGAACATCTTTGGAGAAAAAAAATAATAAAACGTCGATGAAAACAGAGAGCTGTAACTTTTAAAAATGACTAAACAGATGTTTTTTTTTTTCCACACTGGGTGATAGAAAAACCCATCAAATGCTGAAATTGAGGCATTTTACGATAACAGGAAGAAAATATGACCTCATCTTAATCCTTATGGAAGCAAACTGTCACATTAAAGATGCAACAGGTCTATATTTTCCGCTGTATAACTCTCCCTCTCCAACTACAACCTTGAAACATCTGGGGGCTGAGGAGATGAGTTCATGGACCTATGTGGGAAGAAGTTGTCCCTTATACAGTTTTCTAGCAGCACAATAGCCTTTTGTCATATGCAGTCTGTAGTTCTGCTGTATTAGATGCAGTATGCTCTTTAACACTATCTAGCTCAAACGTCCAATGCCTTGATTGTAAAAGCTGCCTAGATGGGGGTCTAAAAACCTGTATTTACCGTTTCCTATTGGTGGGGCCTCTTCAGATATCCCAGGTGCCATTTCCACAGGCACTACTACACCCTTAAACAATCAGATTTTGAACGGACAATTGATGAAAATTGCATTTTGTATTGAGGACGAGATCACCATAGTTTCCAAACAGTTTTTCATTTTGGTCACGCTTCGTTAATGATCACTATGTTTATACCTGAAGAGGATGGCAGCATTCTGAAACCATGTACATCTTCACGTTTGGCTTCTTTTTTGAACAACGGAGCATATATGGAGGGAAAAATCAAGTTTTTTCTCCACAGCTTATACTTGTATTTTTTTTCTAATAATTATTTAAATCTATCTATCTATCTATCTATCTATCTATCTATCTATCTATCTATC
>JABUIW010000152.1:135171-177415 GCA_013363375.1 Menidia beryllina | reverse complement strand
AGAGAGATAGATAGATAGATAGATAGATAGATAGATAGATAGATAGATAGATAGATAGATAGATAGATAGATAGATAGATAGATAGATAGATAGATACTTTATTGATCCCCAAGGGGATGATAAAGGGGAATAGCTAACACACACACACAAAAGAAATTCACAAACCCTCTTATTTTTTGGGAAAATTTGTTTGCAAATTAGGCTATTTTACCCTCACATTTCTCATTGTTCAGCCTTGAGTTTTTTTCATGCGCACATTCATCAAAATGAAAATCGAAATAATGTAGCTAGAACCGCTTTACGTTGTAATTCCTTTCTTGTCAAAAGACCCGCTAAAAAAAGAAAAAAAACACCATGTTGTGCATGTAAATTACTGATTGTTGTATTCCTTATAGAACTATCATTTTGTGTTAAAATCTCTGGCTGTGTCCAAAGACTCTGTTTTCTTTCTTTAATTGCAGTAGATCCACCCCATTTGTGATCACTTTCCATCAAGTCAACACAAACACTCACCTTTGTCGAGTCATCTTTGGGTTTTGTCTGCCTGACTGGACCAGGCTTGGCAACACAGGACGCAGGAAACCACTCACCTCAACTTAGTCCTTTCTTTTATTCGACTTCTGTCACTTTTTGTTGAAAGGTAAGCAGGTTGATAGCCTCAAAGAGAAAAACAAACAGAAATTAGTCCCACCGTGAACCATGCAATCATGTTAAGTCATCTATGTTGGACTTAGTCCTAGAAAAATAAATACTTTACTAAACATAAGTGGGAGAATGAAGTGAAATACTTACCATTAGCATCTCTGTGTTCCACTGACTCAACTGACAGTCAGACAAAAGATCTGCTCAGGTGCTCACCCACTATCAATCACCTTAGAGCTTCTTGCTCTATTCCCTTTTCTCCGAACACCAGGTGAACGCTTGGGCTCTCTACCGCCCTCTGACACACTCCATGCACCAAATAAACATCACCACAGAGTGAAAAATTTCAAAAAATTAGAAGTAAACAGCACTTAACCCGACACATTTCAATGTTATCTGCATTAACTAGGACCTAGGTTCATGTCAGGGTTAGGGTCAGTATGTAACTGGTCAATAGGCAGTGTCCAGTCCTTTTTGAGGAGACAAATTACCCATGACACACAGAGTTCGTGGCTCTTTGCCTACTGAGACCCAGAGAGAGGATTTGTCTGTTAACTCATTGACTTCCAGACATTTTCAGAACAGAGTCCCATACTGCCAGAGTTTTTTTTAGCATTTTGAAAGATTTTTCAAGAGCCACAGAATAGTTTGTGCTATGACTATGTAAACACCGAACACACCAAAAGAAAGAGTAGACTCTCTTCTTTCATCAGGAAAACAAAATCTGTCTCTACCTTATTCCGTTCTTCCTCGACGTGCAGCGAACGGTTGTATTTGAATTGACGTCTATAGACGTCTTTGGCAGCCAATGAGTCAAGAGTCCAGCGTTGATATACTTTGCCTGTGTCATTTTTATACTTTTGATCCACTCTGTTATATTATCAGTTTTCCAAATATAGAATCAGGTTTAACATGCAGAAGCAAAAAAGGCCCAGACAGCAAAAAAAAAACCCCTCTTCCCCAGTGTTTGTTTTCCCCCGGTGGAATATGGCAGCAGACCACAGTGACACTAAACCTGCTGGACTTTGGAGAACAAATGGTGGGAGGAGGAGAGACGCTTCGCGTACGCTCGGCCAAGGTCCTTTCTGCCCCTGCGGCTGCCTCGCTGATGGCGGATGATGAATGGCCGAACACCCCTCATTTGGCTCTCGCGGCATCAGGTGATAAAAGCGGAGCCCTTGTCAGGGATGGAGTGTGTTCTGCTCTGCAAGGACGGGGCCTTACACCCACGGAGACTCTGGAGGAGAATGGACTTTATATTCTCCCCAGGCAGGCGGGCAACGCGTTTTGGGGACGCAATCAGCAGTGGGAATGCGAGAGAGAGCCCAAATGAAGCAACTTTGTGGTGGATTTTAAATGAAATGCAGTCACACATGAGCTATTTATAGTTTAGCTCATCACGAGCCTGGCTGTGAAACCTGCTTATAGCCGGTGTTCTGTCAGGTCAGCATACCCCGACAGACCAGCATACCCATAGTCAATACGCATGCGCATGACGTCATATTTTCGCATGCCCCGTCAGACCAGCATACCCATAGTCAATACGCATGCGCTACCTTTAGCAGAAATCTAAGAGATCAACATTGACGAAGTTTACTAGACTACTTTATGCGTGATATGATAAACAAAAGGTTGTAGTTTAAGGTAAACACACAAACTTACCAGAAAACCACACCGAAAGTCGAGTACTTTTGTTTACAAATTAACTTAGAAATGCTATTTCTAACAATTTCGTATTTAAAACATGTGCAGTCCCTGGAAAATGACAAGATATAAGCAAATAAAATACGTGGCAAAATTGTACATCAATTTGATCATCGATTGAACTGTTCCTTTAATCCCAACATTGAACGAAATTATCATTTCATTTTTTCATGTGCTAACTACAACCTTGCTAGTAGTAAGCATCATGCTCAAGTTTGATTCACTTCAATTAATCTTTATCCAAGATGACGTAATGTCCAAACCAAAATCAACGATTGGCTGGGCGGAACAATGCATAGTCTCAACAGATAAACGCGAGCATCACTCCAGACTCCTGGTGGACCGAACGTCGAAACGGCTCGGTTATTTACAGCCACCGAGGCAGCGGGAGGGAAGGAGGCCAATTGACAACCACAGCACACTTTTGGACGACTGGACGATTAATTATCTCAGCAGGCCTCACTTGGCTAATCCATTATCAAATCCCGCATAATGCGGATCTCCTCTGACAAAGCGAAAGGGAAAAAATCGTATTAATTAATGGAAGGGGAGCAAACAAAGTAAAAAGCCACAGCTAATTACGTTCAATCAGTATGCAATCATAATGTTGTGTGTCTCAATTACAGGATTTCATTGTCCTCATCACTATAATCGCACACAGCATGTTTAGATTTGAGCTTTCAGCTTTATCTGTGTAAAAGTGCCCACCCAGCTTCCAAATATAGCCCAGTGCCTTCAGAATAATTGATTTGCTTTAATATAATAGAAGAAGGGTGAATAGGAAAAATCTTAAAGGAAATAGAACTGTTGTGTGGCTTCACCTTTATCTGAGCTCAAAAATCTATTGAAACTGTATTTGCATACTGACTAGCACCGTATTGTGATACAGCTTCTGCTCTCTAAGGTTTGATTTATTTATTTTTTCATAGAGAGCATGTCTATTTTTGCCTACGGATTTTAAGAAAAACACTTTTTCCGTCTCATGCAATTGAACCGGCACAGATTTTTCAGATGGAGAATGATAAATGGCCAAATGAATGGATGTGAGCATTATTATAACAACAAACTTTATTTGGTGACATGATGCAGCATTACGTTACAAACAATGGCAATTCCACACATGTAAAGCAAAAATAAATGTTCATGTGTTGATCTGTTTATTTATCGACTACAAATAGATGGGGTCACTAAGATTAAAGTTAAGACTATCACCTTTAAGTGAGATTAGTATAACCTAGTCTCAATGGAAGATAAACTCATTTAATTTTCAGAAGGGTCAACATATTTAACTAAATTGACCTAAAATAACCTGTATAAGAGGCAGTAAACTGTACATCTCAAGCAAAGAGGTTAAATAGCTTGACTGCTAAACTGAACACTGGGGCTTAAATCCCATTCCAAGAATTAATACGTCAAAGAAATACATGTAAATTATAATCTTAATTACACACTATTCGGTAATTAAACTAAGTAAGTGGGTGAGATTAGGATTTGGAAAACCACCACGGCCTGTGTTACAGCAGAAACTGTAATAATGCAGCTCATCAAGATAATCTCCTCCCTTATGATTACCAGCCTTGACTTAAACACAAATTAGCTAGGTGATATGATCTGGTCATGAACAAAAATAAAATTGTTCTTTACTTTTTTAGCAATGGAGTTGATGAGCAACAAAGGAATTAGAGTAACCCTGTTTGGAATTTCAACCTTGATGTAATACACATTAAGGCTTCTGAATGCCCCAACTTTCATGAGGTTTGCATAATGCATTTGAAAAGATAAAAAAGAAGTAATATATAAAAGTTATTTTCCCCTTTTGCATCAGAGAAGATAGAACTAAAGCTGATCTTTACTATTCTACACTATCACTGGAATATGTATGGACATTATAATAAAAAACTATGTGTGATGCTAAAAATGGCAATAACTGATATAATGAAAAACTCTGTATTAATATAATAATGATATATTATATTATAATTTCCACATTTATTCACTGTTATCAAATTTTCAATGTAATAATAGTTTAAAGGTAGTTTCCATGTACATTAGCAACAGCCATAAGCAATTAAATATTCATCCAGTGACTTTTTGTTCTGAATATTTACTGATATTACATCTGGTAAATGGCTGCTTATGTTCTCTTTCTGTAACTGTATTGAATTATAGGCTTGTTCTATGAAATGGTCAAGAGTCTCTGGCATTTTCTCAATCATAGGAATCATTTTTCTTCCATACAATGAGCCTACATCATATTGTTTCATGCTGAAAGAAAAAGTAATGTAGCTGTTTAACGTCCTGACGTGCATGATGGTTATTCTGATTATCATTTTGAACCATAGGGTTTTCCTGCAATTATGCAGGCCAATAATAATGTCAATATGTCAATGCTCTAATTTACCTCCTGTCACTCCATGAAGTGTGCCAAATATTAGCCATCTGGCGTGGCAGAGTGTGGGGATACAAATCTATCAGATTCGTATAGTAAAGAGCTGATTAGAAATGATGTGCAAAAGGTAGTCTGTCATTGGCTTACAGGTTTAATAACTATAATCATATTAATCCTTGGAGTGGAGTCACATCAATCAAACATGCTCATGTTTCGAGGATGTACGATTCCTGTGTTTATTATTTCCTGATGGATAGGCTTGGATAGGGCCCATTTGCCTTGTGTCAGTACCCTGCAACGCTACGTTAAGAAAACTAAGCCAGTAGGTAAAAAACGGATTAAAAATATGTGTGCAATGCCGGGTCAAAAGTGTGAGTTGCTCCAAAGCAAGTAGTATAAACTTATATTTACCTTTTTAGAATTTAATCTTAAAGTGCCTTAAGATTACTATTTATTATTATTATTATTATAATCATTATCATGTTAATTATTGCCTTTGTATTAAATTATTTTACACAAATACATTTTCAAACTGGAAGCTCCAGCTCACTATCAGCATACATGAAAGTATAACTAAACTGATTGGAGACATGTCATTTTTAAATGGAGATTTTTGTCAACAGTAAATTGACGTCTTACATGGGCAGATTTTCTCATTTTGCACGTAGCCATCTGACAGAAAAAAAAATGTCAGAGAGAGCAAGTTTCCAAGGAATTTGGTTGTGATAATATATTTCCTTTAGTACAGATTTTTTCTCATCCAGTTCCTGGAAAAGTGGGAAGACCATTTTTCTCTCACTCAAGCTTTTAGTGTGATGATATACACTTTGGAGCTTGTTTGGAGTAACTGGGCAAATTTGAGTCTTGCCAAATTAAATGGCTAATGTCAGCACCAGGCATTATCTGGGAGTGTCAGTGTGGTATTAAGAATCTGTATTCAGTCAGAATCGGCTCAGACTAACATGTTTATATGCATTTTAAAAATCTGATTTAAAGCAAACAAATGGAAATGAGTAAATTTGCTTGTTTTCACTGGGGGGGGGGGAAGTCACTTCTGTGTGTAACACGTGTTCATCACATTTTTAATTAATTAGTTGACAGAAAAACATCTGAAATCCCTAAAATTGTTGTTTGAGTTTTTCAAAACTGTTTCGGTTGTCTTATCTTGGCCACGGCTGAAAAGTTAAATCGTTGTGACGGTCGACAATGCCGGATTCACCCTGAACACGCTGCTTTGTTCCCGGCGATTTTTATGTTTTGCAGCACCTCAGCTGTTCGCTGCGCAGAAAAGCAATAAGTCTGGCAATATAAGATCACATAACTCAGTTATACCGCTGCTGTGCCACCTGTGTAAATTGACTTTGTCAAGATGCATCGTAAGCCATTGCATAGACAGCGTTAATGGATTTCAAGCATGTGTTTCCTGTTATGATGACCAAATCGCATCAGTTCTGCAACATGAATCATTAAAATGTAAACATACTGATCATCTGGAGCCTGAATTGGGCTGTGTAGCATACATACGACAGTCTGGACCAACAATTTGTTTTTTTCTTCAAATATTCGTCGCCAAGGGCGGGTGAAAGATTGACCCCTTCTTCGTTCTCATCATTTTATACGTATCTTTCCCGTCAGCATACGTTAAATCTTTGAACCAGACATGTCCCATTATGTGACAAAGATGAGCCCCGAAGAGCGAGCTGTTGTCTCCAGAAACCGTTACTACTCCTGAACAGTTGTGTTCAACATTCCCTTTCTTACTTACATAAATGTGATGGAGCAGTTAATACTGCAAGGGCTGTCAAAGTGAGAAAAAAACATAGTTACTGTGAGACGGCACTGAAAACAGAATGCAGTGATGCTTTTAAGACACTGAAATATGAACATTTTCTGTCAAAACATATGGAAAGAACTAATATCTTACACATATCAGTCAACAGAAAAATGTATCATTCTGAGGAAAAAATGAATAAACAAATATTAGTTAGTAGACAAATGAATAAGCAATTATGAGTTAGTAGACAAGTTGTTTAGAAATACAGGGATCACCATATATACTTTGAGGTCTTGTATCCTTAGTCCAGCAACAACAGAGCTGATGTCATCACATTAAACATAATTTAATAGGTGAACTCTCTATAGGCAAAATAAATTGATAGATACGGGGTAAAGAGATGCTCCATTACAGTAACATATTCAGGATTATGTTGTAACAAACATCGCGATCGCTCTACTCTTACTGTTACCACTCCACATGTTCCTGCAGCCTTGTGTAGGTAAAACACATTACGTGGCTTTGTCCCTTTCATCCGACAGCGGGTCGGCCTGGCTTCTCAGAAATCTATCAAACCTCCTTCTCTTTGCTAATGGTTGTTTTTTCTGCTGTCCTACATTTGGGACGTCTCCTCTCGGGCAGATTGAGGGTTTTAAAAACTCAACCAGCTGCCTCAACACATAAACAACACCGCCGTTGGCACGTTTATGTATCAAAGAAGATATCTGAGAAACTGCTAGAATTACATCAGAAATCATTCCAGCAGCATGGCATTTAAACCACCATGAAACATTTCTGTGCTTTAGTATTCACTCCTAGAATGGGTAAGAAGATAAATATCTCCAGAGGTTTCCACCAAAGCAATGAATCGGACAATTATGTGTAAGAGTCAGTAAGATTAAAACTGCTTTTGCTAAATACAACAAATGTTGTCATGATGTTTTATTGCTTGATTAAATGACTCAACTCTTGTTTAGCTGAATTGGGATGATTATTTGGCATAAGAGCAGTTCTCGCGGCCCAGATTGCAGTTTATAGTCACACAATTGCTTCAGAAACTTGGTTCAGGGCTGCGACGGGCTGTTGGGGCTTAAGATTTTGCGAGGGGGGGGGTGCATCAGACATTAACCCAAATCTTGTGCTATGTATTTGATTGGAATAATGTGTCTGTAGTACATCAGAGGACATTTTCCATCTTTTTAATCGTTTTCATTACTGTGCACTTAGGTTAATTGATTGCCAAGTAAAGTTAATGTTTTAATTGTTTTACTTCGTGAGTTATTATGGAAAATGACTAAATAACCAAATGACAAATAATGAGTCTAATGGGCAACTTGATTATCTAAACAGAATGTAGCTGTTAAACATGCATACATACATACAAACACTGGATTTTTTTTATCTATGAAATGGGCCACATTTAAAAAAAAATCAGAATTGAAACATTTCCCTTCTGCCTTTCTAATTTGTCAGATGAATATTTGCATAATCTGCTAAGGGGGGAAAAAAGCAAGCATTGTTTATAGCAAAGAGAACACGTCCCTGAGGATAATGGATCGTGTTTATGCCAATAACGTTCTCCTCAGGGTGTACGAGAGAGAGGTCGACGGTAAAGCCGGAGCAACACGGAGCGGGCGTGACGGACCACAGGGTCTGGTCCACCGTTTGCGGAGCACTGTAATCAAACCCCCGAGTTCAAACTAGGACAGAGAAATCATCGCCCATGTTTCGGGCCCGTCCTCTGTCCTGCTGCTTTCTGTCTAGCCGCTGCTCTGAGAGGTAGCGCCTGTCAAACCTGCCTGTCACGATAGATTGGCAGGCATAAAGATGTTTGAGTGTGTGTGAAGGCCGAGATACCTGGATGATTGGCAGTTTAGGGTCTCAAAGGACTCGGTATGTGTAATGCTCCAGGTGCAAACTCCATATTTGACTTAGTTCTTTTAGTGTGACCATTCCATTTTGGCTCCAAATAATTAGTTAAATAAAACATTCTATATAGTCTGCCCTGATTTTGCGCCTACATTGAAAAGTTAACAGTTAAAGGTTGCATTTAAGATTAAGATTGCATACATGCAGAAAGCCCTGTACATTCAACCATCTATGATATATGTCTATTCTCGACCTTTGAGTTTAAGTGTTATTTATTTCTTATACATATAAATGATTTAAACTAACCTCCACAGTATGTTATTCTGGTCTCCGGTTTAAATTCTTTATATTATAAAAAGAAAAAAAATCCAGTTAACATCCATTTTTAATCAACATTCAATACCTTGATGTGGTCCAGAAGGCAAGGCGTTAAAATATTTAGTTTTGAAACTATTTATCCCACGTTGCCTGTCACGAAGCTACACCATTACATGCCTCCAAGTACCAGAAATGTGGCGAGGAAGGAAGGACGGGTGTGAAATCAAAGTCAGATGCCCGGATTTGGATGATCATATTTCAATTCCAATTTCAATTTTATTTATATAGCGCCACATCACAACAACAGTTGTCTCACAGCGCTTTCCAAACAGAGCAGGTCAGACCCTACTCTGAAGTTAATTACAAAAAACCCAACAATTCCCACCACGAGCAAGCACTAGGCGACACAGGCAAGGAAAAACTTTCTTTTAACAGGCAGAAACCTCGAGCAGAACCATGGCTCAGGGTGGGCGGCCATCTGCCTCGGCCATATGAAGCAAGACCTGGGAAAACTGTGGACCATGAGCCACATCTGGTCCTTCGGGCATTCCTGTCTGGCCAGTGTGAGGTCAATTATGTTTATCTGTGCTGTTAGCAGATGCTTTTTTCCCAAAGCGACTCACAATGTAGATCACTCATTACAGTTAGCATCAACTTGACAATAAGCTACCTAGAAGAAAAAATACTGGTCAAAATCTGTTAGAGGTGACAGTAGAGGGAAATAATAAAAGAGTGGTAGAGGGGGTAGGGAGTTACAAGATTGGAGGAGGAGATGGTCTCTTAAGAGCTGGGTCTTCAAGAGTTTCCTGATCAGAAGTGCCCCCGTAAAACACAGCATGAGGCTAAGGCACAATCAGTAAACATTATTCAGAGGTGAACATGATAGAACCAAGTAATCCATGGGAATATCCTCTTCATCAACAATCTACTTCAGTGTCTCCTGGACACCAGTACAGGTCTTTGACTAGCTGTTAGGTAGTTAATCATAAAAAAAGAAGCTGTTTGGATGCAAAAAACATTCTTCTCTGCTAATTTCTGAACATTATTTGGCTAGACTGGAGCCTTACACCGTTATGCATTGATAGCTTATAGGCTACACAGTCGACAAAAAAGAGGAACAAAAAATCAGATGAGGGGAGAACCTCACTTTATAGAAAACAGCTAACTCAGTATTAGCCGTCCGTGATGTGGTCGTGTGATCCAGTCATTTTTCCATGGACGAACAGTAACATAAGAATGTGACAAATGCGACTATATGTCTTTAGGCTGCTCTTGTGCAAAATATTTAAAAGATAAAACACAAACTACATTATTTTGTAGCAAAACTGGAATCATTTTATCCAATAAGACCAAATTGAATTGCCACTACATGACTAAACTTGAGGAGAAATACAGAAATATGTCTGTTAAAGTGCATATGAGGGAGTCAAATACATTGATAGCAAACGTGAAAGCCCAACAAGGACTTTTTTAATAAACTTTGCATGCCCGGGGATAGAGCCAACAGAACAAATTAAGCAATTTCTCACAATATCAACGGAACAAGTAAAGCCTTTTCTGACAGAGAGTGTATTAAGGAGTGTTTATTACACTCTGTTGTAATGATATACCTGGACACAAAGGGAGCATTTGAGAATGTGGGTCCAGGGAATCATAGAAACATTGAACTCTGAAGAACAGAGGGGCTATTTTTTTTCCATTTTTCACTGGCCGCAATGTACCTTTTTCCAGCTACTCTGCTTGCTTATGCGGGATAACTGCAGACTTTCAAGTCCCGGAGGCAGCCGTGCAGTCAATGAAAGGACAACGAGTGGCAGTAATTTGTTCACAGAGGTAAATGCACGTTTGGACAACTCGGGGCTGAAATGAAACAAGCCGGCAGGTGTGACAACAGGTGGTTGTCCTACTCTGTCGGAAAAATATGGACTTTAAAAGAGAATGCAAGACACAATTATTTAAATTAAACCCTAAGAAGACATCGGCATTTTTGTTTTGTGTTAAACATCAGGAAGTGTCGTGCAAGTCTAAGCCAATAAATGAGCTATGCTACCAGTGCTGTAACTGAAATGGCCAATAACTGACAGTTTGTTGCACTTTTGGAGAAAAACGAGACTGAGCATTGCGACATAAGCCGTCGATCCCCTGTAGGGCGGCTCGGCCTGGGCAAAGTGCTCGAAAAAAGTCTCCGGGACCAGCGAGAACAGAATGAGAGATTCCGCGTGAAGAAAAATAACGACACCCCGCAGCTTTTCAGACGCAGACTGACTGGCAGACCTCGGTTTTTACGTGGGCGTGACCGCACCAGTGAATGAACTAAATGTCAGACAGCAGTGTAAGGGCCTTTTGTGTGCCCGAAACGCACAGAGCAGTGGAGGCTTTTATGAGTTTGGCATTGCTCAAGCCAAACAAAGCGCGACATTTTCAAACCCCTTCCTACCACGAAAGGAGGGCAACCCATCGGCTGATCACCTCCACGGTTACTTAGCCACGTTATGGAGAGTTTTTAAGGCGAATTCAAGATTTAAAAAGCAGTTAAGACTAAAACGCATATGGTTTCTTCTCCTCTCAACTGCAGTGTGGATATTAAGTGATGCTCAGATGGAAATCATTGACCTGCAGTCTGAAAAACTTTTGACATGTCAGCTGGTTTTCTATTTTTCCTTTACAGTGGAGAACTTTCTGCATTCCTCTTTTGATATAACTGTGTATGTGAGCAGACATTCTCAGTGATGAAGACAAACAAATCCAATCACATATCCTCCATCACATTTTGCTCATTAAAATGCTCAAATTGAGTGAGAAAACATCAAAGTTGCTGTTTTTTGTATGGAATTTGTACAAGGTTTTTCATTATTGGTGGAAATAAACAAGTTTAAACAAAAACAACTTCAATTATTATCTAAATTTTTTACTGTTTATCACCTGTATAGTAGTATTTTCTAATTTGACCAAACCGCAATTTCATACTTTGTTGCAAATATTTGCAGACTATTCTTGTTCTTTTGATTACCAGGCGCAGTTAATCAAATATATAATCTATTTTATAATTGGAAAAAGGTGATATTGAGTTATAAATGTCAAAGGCCCCTGACATGTTAGATTTCTCATGTGGCTACTTGTAAATTAATTCCACACCTCTGATATACAGTATAGGATGCTGTATCGAGTTCTGCATGTGAGTTCCCAAAAGTGTTTACACTTACAAACACAGGTCATACTTAAATTGGAAAGAACACCAAGGAGATCAGGTCCCACTTCTGTCACGTCTGATCTCTCGAAGTTGCACTTCTTGTTCGCCAGTGTCCCAAAACGATGTCCCGATCAGCTCCATCTGATGGAAGCGCTGATGGAGCTGCCAGAGTACACTTGTATCTGCTCTCCATCTCTTTTAGATTCTGCCAGAAAAAATCCATCAAATCTCCAGGTGCCTATCGAGTCTGAGTGTGTTATTTACCGAATTGCTGTTTCCTTATTCGAAGAGCATCCACGTGACATGTGTCACAGCATATCCATTTGGTATGCTCTTACCACGACCTATGGGAAGGTAGAGTACGACTTTCCGACAGTCCACATGTATGCCAATTATATTATTTAGGAGCCATTTCCAACAACCCTCCATCCTGCCTTGAAATTGTGACTCTATGTTTGTTGCCATTTGGCTTTTGCCCTCAGGGCTGAATTAAATAATCCAAAAAGCTGTTTTGACTATGTCTAATTTTACTATACTTTACTTAACTAATCCTGTTGTCTTGGAAAGACAAAAGACAACAAACAGAAATGTTGTACACTGTGAAAAATTCTGTCTTGTGACTCATGGGAACTAACAGTCATCTCACATGGAGGAAATATGCAGCGATATTCTGTCTCAGTGGATGATTTCATTGCGAAAAAAGGCTATGTCACTGGCCTGGAAATGATTTTGACAAGGCTGATACTTGTAAAAAATAATATTTCTACAGAGTTCCAGCTAAATTTGTG
The DNA here is from genome assembly GCA_013363375.1 of Menidia beryllina. Lineage (NCBI taxonomy): Eukaryota > Metazoa > Chordata > Actinopteri > Atheriniformes > Atherinopsidae > Menidia > Menidia beryllina. Next base: position 164,740 of record JABUIW010000152.1, on the reverse strand, counting down.
TGTGACCATATTGTTTCTCTGCTTTATATATATATATATCTAATTAAGTTTTACTCTTTTTCATCTTAATTAAATTATATTTGTTTACATTTTTCATTTATGTTTGTACTGAAGCCTATAAAAACTACTAAGCAAACAGTATTTGGTATGTTCCTCCTTGATTTATGTACAGCCTGGAAGTTGGTCATTGTCAAAGGAGGTCATAGAATATTGGGCAATGTTTTCCAGAAGATGTAAGAAGCATTATATTAAATTTACGAGTCATTGTTATAAAACATTGTGTCTGTCCATCGATGTCCTGGTCAGCAAATAGGGTATGACAGCATTTTTTATACTACAAAACAAGAAGAAAAAAAAGGATATAGTCAGATTATCGAAGACCCAGCATTTCAGAGAACATCTATCCTAATTCTTACCCTTTACCTCCCTACCTCCTTTACTGCAATTTCTCTTTCAATACTTCCTTCTATCTCTACACTGTCACCACTGTCACTCCTAACAGAGTCTAACCTGTGATTTCCTTCTATGTAGCTTATTGTTAGCCTTGACATTAACAGTAATGTTGTATCCACATTGTAAAGAATGATATATTTGCCATTTATGGACTACTTTTCTCCATATCGCCGACCCCAAATCAACATGTCGCCCAGGATTGACCCAGGGACTCACACCTGAGAGGCGACAGCTCTTATCCCTGAGCCGCAGCCACCCTCCTTGGAATCTAAACTCATGATCAGTCCATTTCGACGGGAGCAGAATTGGATTTGCGCAGAGCCGGGCCATTCCAGGATTCCAGGATGATCAAAGGATCGAAGACGGGCTTGAGTCAAGCGGGAGTTGTGCCAGAGTTTTTGGAGAGCTCATGGCTGTTACTTGCCAAAGATTCGAAAGAAGGTAAGGCTGCTTTTCACTTGTTTGTTTATGTTGTTTTTTTGGGGGGGGGTATTAAACCGGTGGGTTTGTGTGCTACAGCTGATAAGCTGCAGGATACATGTATGGTTTTTATATATGCAAAAATTCTGTGACAACATAAAAAACTTTTCAGTTGATGAAGAACTAACTGAATATGTTACTGTCTGAGGCAAATGAGATGTGCTGTAACATGCACTTCCTGCATTTATTCAATTCAATTTTTAAGGCTTGAGTTGTTTTGAGAGGAAAAGTTTCACTGTTCCGCATAAATCGTAAAAGCTTCACCGATTTTTCCAAATTGAGAGTGCAAGTTTGTGCTGTAGGTATGACACTAATAATAAGTGATTGTTAAACAGAAAAATTCTGGCATGTGATAGCCACACCTGCAGACACAGAACCACGAGTTCTGAAATTCATTATAAGCTGTTTGTGCTGATGCATATATAGTTAGCTTTTGTGTTTAAGTTCATTCTCTGCTTTTTCTCTTACTGACGCTGGGGGTTCCTTCTGGGATCATTAAAGTATTTCTGATTCTGATTCTGATTCATATTCCATTTGGCTCCTGACATGGTGGAGAAAGAAAGTGTTGCACTGGACCACAGTGTGGCTATATAAGTAGCAGTAAATTAACCAAGCTAAATGCTATTGTTGCTTCTTTGTAAGTGGATTGATAGTATTTAGTTTCCTCTTTTGTGTTAAACAGTTCTGATCAGGTAGTAATTAAGTCCGGTTTGTTTGTTGTGTGTTAGGTTGGATTGTTTCTGTTGAACAGTCAGGAATTGCATTGCTGCTGTTAACTTTTCAGTCGGATTCTGTTCATTTGACTTCTTTCATACGTTTGGCACATTTTTGGGGTGAATATTTCAATGTGGTTGCTGAAGGCGACAATAAAAGCTACATTTATGAATTTTCATGCACTTTCTTTGAAAAATGCGGTTCATTTTGAGCAGTTAAGACATTTTTGTTGGGTGTTAATGCAGCATCATGACTCATGTCAGTGTTGCTGTACTAAACTTTATTGTGAGCTAAAACATAAAGCTATTTAGCGTTTGTGCCACATAGGTTAAAGTTTTCAGCACACTTTTCTACATTTCTCCTACTACAGAATAATCACTAAATCTGCAATTTTGAATATCACATATTCATATTCAACACAAAAGAAATATAAAACAGCTATAATACCAAACAAATTAGTCATTTTTTGTGTTAATATGTATTAACTCATTCGCTGCCAAAGACGTCTATAGACGTCTTTTATGTTTTTCAATGCGAGTGGCTTGGGGGACGATCGGCGAAAGTTTTTCTGTAAATATCGGCTTCTAGACATAGTATGTACTAACAAATTTACCCTCTAGGTAGCTGTGCCACTTTTGATGGGAGATTAGCATAGATTGTAAGCAAATAAAAACAAACGCAATGGTTCGCTATGGGAAAAATGGCGCCGGTGAGACGCACGTCGAGGAAGAACGGAATAAGGTAGAAACAACATTTTTTTTCCTGATGAAAGAAGAGAGTCTACTCTTTCTTTTGGTGTGTTCGGTGTTTACATAGTCATAGCTCAAACTATTCTGTGGCTCTTGAAAAATCAGTCAAAATTCTCAAAAAACTCTGGCAGTGAGCGACTCTCTGTTCTGAAAATGGCTGGCAGTCAATGAGTTAAAGAGGGGTGGCACAGTAGTGTGGTGGTTAGCATCCTCACCTCACAAGATTAGGGTTCCTGGTTCAAGTCCCTTGGGGAACCGAGATCTTTCTGTGTGGAGTTTGCATGTTTTCACTATTTCTGTGTGGGTTCTCTCCAGGTACTCCGGCTTCCTTCAACTATCCAAAAACAGGCATTTTAGGTCAACGTGACACTCCAAACTTGCCCCTCCAGCTTGCCTTCATGCATTGTTTCCTATTTGGTGTTAAAAACATTATTCAAAACTCAATTCTATTCCAAAAAATCATTAGTTTTAGACAACGCTCTTGCTTTTAAATCACTCCAAAAATTGATTTGATTTAACAAAAATGTCACAGAAAAATGTCCCCACCAAGTGAAAGACATCAAATTTCCCCCTAATCCTGTCATCCTACTTCATGTTCAAGCAGTTAATCTGTAAATCGTTACAGTTGTCCTTTTGAAATCTAAATCCCACAGCCGGAGCCATCAGCGTGACAGTGTTGAGAACCTGTTCTGGGGTGTCTGTTGCCTGTCACTCTCTGCTGATTGGCAGGTTGCGTTCTGGAGGTGAGCCACCAAAGTGCCACCTCAGCATGGCGCCCGGGGGGGCCTGGCTGTGCTGATATGATTTATGTAAGAAACCGATCGTGTCACCTGCTCTGCAAATTGATTGTGTCACTCCGTCTCTGCTGCTGAGGCGTTTCACAGAAAAAAAAGTGGGGGTGTTGGTCGGGGGGGGGTGGTTAAACCGGACAAGAACATTTTTAAAGAGAAAGGTCTGCTGAGAGGTTTTTCTGCACATTTTTTTTCCCCCTTTAACTCATTGGCTGCCAAAGACGTCTATACACGTCAATTCAAATACAACCGTTGACTGCCACAGACGTCTATAGAAGTCTTTTATGTTTTTCAACGCGAGTGGCTTGGGGGACGATCTTCTAAAGCTTGGCCATAAATATTGGCTTCTAGACAGAGTATGTAGTAACAAATTTACCCTCTAGGTGGCAGTGCCACTTTTGATGGGAGATGAGCATAGACTGTAGGCAAATAAGAAAAACGTAATGGTTTGCTATGCGAGAACATGTCGCCGGTGAGACGCAAGTCAAGGAAGAACGGAATAAGGTAGATACAAAATTCTTTTTCCTGATGAAAGAAGAGAGTCTACTCTTTCTTTTGGTGTGTTCGGTGTTTACATAGTCATAGCACAAACTATTCTGTGGCTCTTGAGAAATCTGTCAAAATGCTAAAAAAACTCTGGCAGTATGGGACTCTGTTCTGAAAATGGCTGGCAGTCAATGAGTTAAAGAAGTGTTAATACTTTTAAGTATAGTCTTTTTTTCTTTTAGGGATGTAGGTCAGCGAATCCTTGAACACGCCAAAGTGTCTGGGCGGCCTCGGAGGACGAGAAGAAGGGGGCTCTGTGACCGAGCGGGCGGCTCATCACACGCTTTCGGTCTCATTCATTTGTCAGACACTCTTGCTCGTGCGTCGGCCCACTGCAATTAAGCGGAGAGAATTCAGATGAGCGCTCCTCTGGCCCCCTCATTTGGTTTTATAATTCACTCAAAGGACATCTGCAAACCTGAAAAAAAGGAGAACGGCGTTCGAAATGCAAGTACAGGTCGATGAGGCTGAGAATAATTGCAGATCACGGGGCAAAGTGAGGGGAGGCTTTAAGGTTAGATTTCTGCATCTTCTTAACCTTGATTTTTACACATATTCTCCGGGATAAAATCACATTATGTTCAACAGTAATGTAACAAGTGCTCTCTTTGCACATTTACAAATAATTGTCGGCTAAATACGTTTGACATTTGCTTCCGAAAAGCTAAAACGTGCGTTTTCAACACAACAGCCGGAAAGTACGGCCACGTTGAAAGTTAATTGTGTCTTCGCCTGAAGGGAAACGGCGATCTTAATCACTGGAAGGTAAAGAGGGCTGAGCTAGAACATCAAAACGGGGACAAGGATGACCCGAAGAAAGATATTAGTGGGGAAAAAAAACGGATTTCAGAGAAAGATTACAGAAGGGTGAAGTCACATGGACTCTCGATGGTGCAGATAGACAAGCCCGTGGTCAGATCAGGGCTGCGAGGCGCCAGCAGGAAGGAGGAGACACACTGATAAGAGCTGCTGTTGAAACTGATGCTAGACTGATAAATGGTTGTGGATTCAGATCTAAAAAGAAATCAGCCGTTTCACTTTTTTAATATGGTCACAAAGTGCTTTTTTTTCTGTAACAAGATAAGCTAAAAGTAGCCATTTAAACTAGGGGTTAAGGATTTTACCCTTGAATTGTCTGGAAACCACCCTGAGCCAAAGATAGGAGAGGTCAATTAGCTTGAATGAACTTAAACAACTGTTTAGAAGAACTGGTTCCAAACGATATTTAAGCTGTCTACTTTGGGTTCCAGGAAGTTGACAGTGGGGTTAGCACAAGCAAAATGGGAAAGCTAGATGACATGTTTTCGTCTGAAGTGAGATGTTCTATTTGTGAACATGATGTCACTTAAAACTGATTCTGTAAGCAAAGATGTGTTCATCTTCTTTCTCCAGAATTCTTTTTCATCGGTGTGATCCATAAAGAGGTCAGAATTGCTTCTAAACTGAGAATGACGTTGTTTTGGCATTTTCCAGCAGAAACGCTGCATGCACATGCAGGCACGTCCAAGTCCATTTTCTTTTCGTGGTTTCCGTTGGACAAGCTTCCCCTAGTTTGTGGGGGAACCTCGATGAACTTCCTGGCGGCCGCTGCTGTGCAGATGCAGATCCTGCTCACCGCTCACCGAGAAGGCCCTCCCACAATGTGCGGTCTTTTTTGGAATTCATCCTGCAGGGAAAAAAGCCTCGAGCCATAACGCTTGTGTTGCCAGGTTGCGTGGATTGCTTATTAGGAAAAAAACTCCCTGTGGCTGTGGGACATGGCCAAAGAGATTTAAAAAAAAAACTTCATATTTTCACAAGAAGGTGGTTTCCCATTGTGTTCAACTCCAACAAGCTATAGAAATCTATAAAAATCTCCATAGGACAACAGCAGGTTATTGAACGAGCAGTAGAGTTGAGCCAAATAAGGTAGAATCATGCACACCGAGAACAACGGCCATATCGATAACAACAGAAAATAACTAGCTGTGTATAATGTTTCAGTTCTTGTGAAGAGGGAAGATTGCATTGGACAGGCTGTCAAAACAGAGCCAGAGCGGAGGTCACGTTCCCTTGTCTGTGTTGCTATGAGGTGGACAGATTCAAGGCTGTTTCACACTGTTCGCTTATTATCCATCATTTTCTTTGCAAAAACAAAAGAGAAAATCATGTTCTTTGTATATGTCGTGTTCTCTGACAATAAAACATGATCCTTTTTATGGCGAAAGAAACAATTTCCCTCTGATATTAGTCAGTCTTCTCTGTGACTACCACTTATTTAACATTCTGTTAACACGACATGGCCTAGGGCCAGAAATTAGGCATAAAAAAAAAAGCATTGAGCCTGTTACATGCTGGCAAATAGTCTTGGGCGCTGATGGGGGTATAAAATGCCAGGATTTAAAAACACTCAGCGTTAACGAATACAAAAGTATGAAACTTTGCTGATCCCGGCAGATTTTGCATCTGAAAAATTTGACTTGAACACATTGAAGAAATACATTTGCTAGTTTTTATTTTGCATGTGTGTCTGCAACCTTAAACTGCCAAAAATGCCCTTTTTAACCCTATATAAGTAAGGCAGTCCATAATCCAACAGAACAGAGGAGACTCTACCATCTTAATTCCAAGGCTGGCTGGCTGAAAAGGGTTAAAAGCACTGAAGAAATCATAGAAAATAATCCTAAAAGTCCGACTAGGATTGTTTGGATGGCAAAAGAGGCTGTACAGAAGCTAGTAGAGTGAATCAATCACAATAATCTTGATCTGACAGTACATTTGAAGGGGATTTTGTTCACATCCTTACCAATAGGAAAATCTTTTGCGCTGATTTCTCCAGGTCTGATGTTTTACACACCATCGTTCCTCTTTGATGCAACGGCTCAAGTTGGTGCATATTCAGCCACTCCAACATTACAACAGATTGTTCGATACGCGTGGGGATCAGATGGAGATTTCTTTCAATCACAGTGCTTTAACATCTCACAACTGTGTCGCATTCAAACATGAGATCAAATCCTGACTGATATGTGGTTCATTCATGTCCAAAAATGTTCATGCAGAGCTCTGTTTGGCTGCACACGGAAGATGCTATTTAATTGCGTCGATCAGTGCAATAGTCATTGCACAAACTGCTGAAAAGAATTATGATTTTTTTTTTTAATGGTCTCGTATAATTATGGTCCAAAGTCATTATCCATAAATTATTTATTGACTTATTTATTAATAAAAAACACAAAAAGTAAAGATAAGAGTTCCAATTAAAGTGTTTAATTGTTTCCCATCTTCTATTGTGAATAAAACCATGTTATGAGATTTGAATGTAGTTGTTTTTTGTTTTATTCTCATGTTAAACCGTTTTTTTTTTTAATTGGGGGTATATGAGATTTTTTTTTTAAATCCTTTTCTTTTTTATTTTAAACTTTTAACACCCATATAAGGACAACTGCGCTATGTGGAGAAATTAGTATGAAAATGTCTGCCATTTATCAGCATATTTTAGGGCTTAAAAATAACTGTGAACCTCAAAGAGATGAGCATTAAAGGTTCACTGCAAAACTGCAGCAGGACCTGAAGCAATACTGATTTTTTTCATCCATAGAAGAGATTTTTTTTTTTTCACTCTTCTCCCAACTCCCTTTAGGTAAAGCAGATTTGATTAACCGACTGACTCCACTCAGTTAATCTGATGAGTCGAGGGTTGCCGGTGAAATATCCTTCCTCGGAGGATATGTTCTGTTCATAAACTCTTTGTACGTTTCTAATTTCTCATGGTGATTTGGGATGAGTTGGTAACTCCCAAACTTTAGCTGTGTCTTTTAGCGTTTTTTGTTAAAGGTTCATTTTACTGTCATGGGGACTTCAGCTTTTAAAAGAGAACTTTTAGAAGGGGAAGCTAAATTTCTTTAAAGTTTTGACCATAACTAAGTGATATTTCGGCCTAATCCAGTCGTGAGGCGATAATCTGTCATAAAAACATGTTCCATTAACATGTATAAAAGCAAGCCATCCTCAAAAGTCTTAAGTCTGTTATGGCTTAGTATCCCTAACCAAGTCATCTTACTGGAAAAAATCAACAAGGAATCAAAAAAGAATAAATAAAAAAAAACAGATTGTGTCATTCCCTTTTAAATAGAACCACAGAAAAGGCTTATATGAGTCATTCATGCCTCTGACAGCTCTGAAAGACAGCATCTTTACAGGGAACTGTAAATTGCTTCGCTTTATATGGTCAATTCACCAGGAAGACTTGTTCAATTCTTGGTCAAGCACAATAATTCTCATGTCATTGGTTCCCCTTTCCAAGTATTTTTTGAAAAAGCACCTGCTGTTTTCCGTACAACCTCCAACAATTTTCCAGATGGTTGTGTGGACAATCCAAGGAAAAACACCCAAATAACAATGGGTGCCAACAACACTGACACCGTTTTTCTTGACTATAGATCATAGCAGTTTGTGTACTGAGGCCTGCTGTGCAGGGTGTTGAAGAAATACTTATGTTTAGTCTGTGTTTTTTGGTTTATTTCTAAAGGTGAGATGGTCTACCTTTTACACAACACAGCTGGTCGATTTTTTAAATCTTCTAAATAACGTCAACATTAATTTACCAAAAAGAAATCACATACGCCGAAAGCGTTGAGAGCTTTGAGTTAACTTTTTGTTCTGTTTTGTTTTGTTTTTTTTACAAAGTCTGGGTCGTGCGCACGTGCGAAACCCAGACAAACACACACACAGGCTGTGGTGTCACGAAAAAACAAATAATACCTCGGTGTGAGCCTTCACACTCCAAGTCATCCTCGGGTCCGGAGCACATTTTGTCACCAGCGCTGCTTCGACGCAGCGGTGTCACAATAGCACATCCCACACTGCAAACAGCAAAATCACGGCCTCATCAGCTTCCCACGCGCCGTCACAGATCATAATCGCACGAGGCGAAGAACAGCTAAGGATGACTGTGGTGTTTTGACCTATCACTGTTAATCATCTCTCTTTAGGGCTGTCGCTTGTGTCTTCAGCCTGTTACAAAGAGTTAATTTACTCAAACTTAAATCATAATATATGATCTGGCATTGTGTTACCAACTTGTAGAATTTCATAGGAGAAATTTGCTGCATATACAGTGGTGGAAATAAGTATTTGACCCCTTGCTGATTTAGCAGGTTTGTCCACTTACAAAGAATGCAACGATCTATAACTTTAATCATATGTACATTCTAACAGTGAGAGACAGAATCCCAAAGAAAATTCCAGAAATTCACATCATATGAATTTATAAAAATTGATAACCATCTGATGAGGAAAAATAGGCATTCTTTGTAAGTGGGCAAACCTGCAAAATCAGCAAGGGGTCAAATACTTATTTCCTCCACTGTACTTCCATTAAATGTATTCAATATTGGGAAGTGCTGTTTCCCATGTTTCAGATCTGCCTCCATCCAATCATCAAAATCTGTATCTCATCTCTTTATTTTGGACTTATTATGTACTGAATTTTACAGTACTTTCTTGATTTACTTTTTTGATTTACTTGATTTACTTTATATTTTGAATTATGTTGAGCTGTCACTGCTTTTTAAATTCATGTTGTGCTGCTACAGCCCAATAATTTCCCAATTCTGGAATCAATAGAATACATCTCATCTTATGGGTTTACCTTCTTGCATTTTTTCTCTTGTCTTTGCTTCTCGAGAAAGTTGCCAAAACGGTAAAGCTCTTTAGAAAATAGCAATGATTAAGACGGGCAGGTTTTCTTACATGGGTAAATGAAAACCCGACTAGACCATCAGGATGGTTGAAAATTCAGTTCCAACTTCATTTGGCCAATCAGCCATATTTTCCAACATCAAAGATGAGCGAATCAAAAGAGCAAAATCATACACCCGGATTCATTCTAAGCCACGGTAACTTCGCTCTTCTAAATCCTTAACGCCCGACTTAATGTTGGGAAAAAAAAGTCTCAGGTAAATCTGTGTTAATTCAAAGACGAGGAGAATAAATCATTCGGGGGGCCACGCAGAATGCTTTTACGGAAGTCCCAACGGTTCTCCATCACCAGCCGGCAACCTGCACAATTACCAAAACAGAAACATCAATGGCATTATCCACACCTCGAGGTCTCATCAGAGGAGCCGTTGCCTGGTTACCTGCCACCGGCTACTCGTGGAGCTGCAGTGTTAAGCACGGATAGAAAGGTCAGCCCCGGGTCCTGCCAAGTATTTTATCAAATCACACAGCTGTATGGAGGCTGAGGACCAAGCAAGGGTGTGTGTGTGTGTGTGTTTGGAATCAGTGGTGCTTCCCTAACTACCCGTGTATGTAACGCTGTCTTTAAAGAATAGCTACAGGGATATTTTAGTTTATCTAGATATAAATAAACGAATAAAGAAACGGTTCATCCGTGACTGAACATGTTCGGACGTGGCTGATTCTTTAGAGAAGTGGAGGGGGAAAAGTTGAATTATTAGACTACAGCTCTGCACTGCGTGATTGTTTTGAGACTGTAAATCCCTTAGCCTGTCAGAAACAATACAGCGTAATACATTTTCAGGATATGCGGTAAAGCGCTTTGATAATGTCCCTTAATCCATATTGTAATGGAATGTAATCATCGGGATGACTGCTATATTTTGCTAAAAAAAATTGAATTAAATTAAAAAAATGCAAATATAGTTATTCAAATGCCATTACTGTGTTTTGTAAGACCAGATCATTTTATTCTGATCTCTTAACTGGCGTTCAGTGGTGGAATAGCTAACAATTTAAACTTTTAAACTGAAACTATTTTGCTTTTGAAGAAAAGATCAAATCTCTTGATTAAATTATATTATCAGTTCATTCCAGCCAGGTGATCATTTATTTCAAGCCACATGGCTTTTTATTTATTTATTAGTGTTCAATCATATTTGAAACCTGTTTCAAATAATCATCCGTAAAGCTCAGATCAGTTCAAATGTCAGGGATGGTAAAATAGACAAGAATTTAACTGATTTTTAATGTTGGAGAACGCAATGATCCTACTATGGTAGTTTTGAAACCTTAAGGTACAACTAAGTGCCTCAGTAATTAGTCCTATAAGATATGTGAGTTGAGAAAGTACCCCAGGGAACAGAAATATACTTCTGTTGTCTCCCTATTTTTAACACTCATTCATACAGACAATTTGGAGTCACAAATTGACCTAACGTGCATGTTTTTGCTCTGTGGAAGGAAGCACTACAACAGAACACACGCATATATGGGGAGAATATGCTAACTTCAGAATCAAAGGCCCGCCTGTCCCATGGGGATTTTAAACCGAGAACCTTTCTGCTGTGAGGCAATCTTTATTTGAATTCACAGTCTTATCTCTGTCTCATATTAAAATCTGCCAGTGTTTTGTCACCACACACCACTTAATTCTATACTGTCCTCTCTCCCTTCAAAAGAACCAAAACCAGACAAGCAAACCTGACAAGATGACACAGTTTGTTCCCATATTGAAGTGCTGTCATGTCTGGTCAGGTTTTAGAATTGAAGGACCTTCTATATTTCTGATATTTTGTAGTAAAAAAAAAAAAAAAACATTCTCTTTCCATAGCAAACTTAGTCCTTTATTCCATTTTAGTCCGTTTTATTTTTAGCAGTAAGAATCTATAATTTCTAAATCTATTTTTGATTACAGAGACTACCAGTTTGTTTGAAAAAACTTTTTTTTTTAAAGATTTTACCGCATCAGTAAGCAGGTCCCTGGATCAAGTCAAAATCAACCCTAAATCCAAATTGCAGCCTTCTGGCAAGGCAGGTTTATTTGTATAGCATACTTTGTGTACAAGACAAATCAAAGTGCTTTTCTGCCATAACAATCTGGTTCAACAGGGTATGAAGTCAAAGTAAGGTTTCCATCTATTAATTAGGATGCTATCACAACTGAGCTGAACTTTCAGATATGGGTGAGACATCCGAGTGAATAACTGGAGGCTAAAACAGCGAGCTCAGACAAGACTCGAGCAACAACAATACACAAGGTATATGAAGATACGAAAACCCTTTTCTGTCACAGCTTGGCCACATTCTGAAAAGACTGTGGATAATTGCTATCTATTTCTAGCTGTTGTGACATGCTGTTACAGTGTCGCGACAAATTAGAGGCGTTGTAAATTTTGCAAACTGCATGTTGTGCTAAGTGCGTCGTTGACTTTTTTCCCAGCACTTCTACGCCAAATTTATGCATCATTACTTTTGGTGATTAGGAAGCAGCGCTTTGGTTTTTGCCATTCATATTATCCGCTAGAAATGCCTTTTTCAAGTAAGTATTTACTGTTGTCGGTATCTTAGTCTGTGTCAGTCCTGCAAACAATTGCAGTAAGAACTATGAAGGGAAAGCGAAGTTTACCTCTTGAAAGTTTTTAAATTATCTCAAATTTGCCATTAAAAAGGATAAGATCAGTCACACTGAAATGTATGTTGTTCCTGGGTTCCATCAGCCGAACTGAAGAACGTAAACCCTCATCTTTTACAGGTGATGCAACAGTACTAGGGGTGGAACCCTTCCATCCCTAAACAGTACGGCAACAATTACCTTTAAATTTGGGCTAAACACTATAAAGTAGTGTATATTTTTTAGGTCAATTCTGAAATCCTATATGTATGATAACACATACCTCTTGAACCAGTCTTATAGGATTTTTTTAAATATTAAAAGCAAAACTGTCAACAAAGTTACTAACATCCATTTCCCATATCACTTCATTGGAACCTTAGCTTTTCCATAAATGTATTAGGTGCTTCTTTAATGTCTTCTGCATGTGACACATCTTTGCTAAATGAACGGTTAACCTGACCTGTTTAAATGTGGAAAAGGCTTAGGGATGGACCTGGGTGACTGATGGCATGACAATATAAAGAAACAGAAACGGAAAAGAGGACTGTTGTTTATCTAGGGCACAGGCCCATCACCTCAACTGAGAGAAATCGAGACTTCAAATTGATTTTAACCCTCATTGTGTAGTGCTGTATGGGGGAAAAAACTTTTGTGAGTTTTTTTTTGCTTGTTATAATAGTTAAAGTTCCAAAAGTGAGAAATAAATGAAAGTAAATTCAATCTCAATTCATTTACCAAGAGTAACCATTACTTATCCAACAGATGTACACACCTTATTAGCCTCAGTTTGTCAATTGATCCGAGAAACACGTTTTATTTAATAATGGCCGACCACATGCGAAGGAGCAGGTTAAGTCCTTCGTGAATGGTAATTTGGCTGTAGGTTACACCCCAATTTCAATGGAGGACGCCTGAGTACCTGGAGAAAACCCACCCCAGACCCCAGGAGAACATGCAAACTCCACACAGAAAGGTCCTGGTCCTCCAGGGACTTGAACCAGGAACCCTCTTGCCATGAGGGGACGGTGCTAAGTTTGAGTTTGTTTGTCACAGCTTTGGCTTTGTAATGAAGTGCATTCAAAGGTTCATTTCAAGCTATATATTTCATAAACTCTGGAACTTATTCACAGCTTACTTTAATTGGAATGTTGTCTATATAAAAATTATTATTTGCGTAAAATCGTGTAAAAGAGCCTTAAGTTAGTCACACTGACTAATGTCTGGGGGGGAAAAAATCTTAAAAACCGTGTCAGACTGCATAAAATCCCATCAAATCAAGATGAATCATTCTGTTTAAAAATTGTATCTTCAGCCATGTGTATTAAGACATATGTTGAATAGTCTTTTCAGAGATGCAAATACCTAAGTATCAAGTTTTAAGTATTTTTAATAAAAGGGGAACATCTTCAGCAACATCACATTAAGATCCTTTTAACTTTTATCCAGCTGCTTTTGCATCTGTTTCCTCAAATTATCCTAAATATGCCATGTGTGATTTCCAAAGATCTCTTTCATTAAATGTATTCAAAGCAAACGCCGTGAAGGCAAGCACGCGTGTGCAGCAGATGAATCACCGTGGTATAGGTTCGAGAAAAAGAAACGTTGGTTTTACAAGGCGAGAAACTCGCGAGAGCGTGAAGTGTGACATTGAAAAGACATGAGAGAGATGATGTGACTTAGCAGGCAGTCTGACGGTTGCCGGAATACTCAGGTGGCACTAAACTTTCCCTTTTTTCATCCGTTTTTTTTTCTATTCCTGTATTACCCCCTGCCTTTCTCCAGCCCTGCCGGGTGCAGCTCACCTGCCTGCCCGACAGTTTCTGCAATGAATACGTTTAGAGAATCCCCTATTTGTGGAGCATGATGGATGAGGAGAGTACAAAAAAAAAAAAAAAAAGCGAAAAGCTTTACATACATACACTAATGCCTTCTCCTTGACCCTCTCCCTCACTATACACGGCGTCTACACTTTGCATTTTAATGGGCTTTGAAAGATCTTCCTTTTAGCAGCTGACAAGTAAATGCACATCCTAACAAAGGAGAGGCTTACATGCATTTTCATAAACACCGTCCTCCTCCCCGGAGAGATCCGAGACTGCCGCGGATCGACAAGCAATCAGCCAACTTTAGGAACTGCTTACTTAGCCCATCACCGTTACTGAGCTGTGCTGCTGTTAATACAGCTGGAAGGGATTTGTGGAAGTGGTCGGGCATAGTACTCGCCTCATGCTTTTTCTGCTGCTCCCTGTGATGTTTAGTCGGTCTGGGGAGACATTAGCGGGAGGAAATATGTAGTGCAAACTCCCATCAGTCTTCGGGGAGTCGTGAGCGTAGCGTTGCTTCGGAAGAACACATCAATCCGCCCGACCGCAAGCTGTAAAAGCTTGTTCAACCAGTGTCCAGCCATTCCTGTGATTTTCACCCAAATGGATCTGTGAGAAATAAAAAATTGATCCAAAATTAACCCTGTAATGCCAAATGTATCATGTTTGATACATTTGGTTTCTGAAATGTTTTGCGTCTGACACCTTTTGCATAATTCAGTGGTAAAAACTTTGCTCAAAATCCTATTGTACACAATCACATACACCTGATAACAGGGGGCGGAAGACTACACATAAAATAATCTCGACGTATCGAATAGTAATTAATTATTAATATTAAAAATTTATTTCTGTTTTTTTCTTTTACATATTTTGTTAAAAGGCCAAATAAGGAATTCGAACAAAAAAAAAGTAATTTTCTGTTTTGTTTTATTCTTGGATCAGGCTTTAAAGGGTTAACATCGCAGTCTTTTCGAAAAAGAAAAGGGCCAAAGTGGGTGTGCATAGATTTTACCCGCTCACCGCAGGCCTCCTGAGTCATGTCTGTCAGGAAGGTGGATCTTGGAGGGAGGACCCAGTCGCGGAGATGCAAAAATACAAGGGTTTTATTTCAACAAAAACACACTCAAAAGGAGTGGATGCGGGCAAAGTTCCAAAACAAGGCTGTGAAAAACTATGATCAAAGTATCAAAAGCAATAAAGTTACAAGACTGTGAACAAACAATCAAAACAAGACTATGGCAAAAGCGCAAACAAGATTAACATGGCTGTGGTCAAAACAAGGCTATGGCACGGCTGTGACAAAAATAAGACTATGGTACGAAAAGCTAGACTGTGGCAAAATATCAAGGAGTAAACTAGGCTATGGCAAAGTAACAAAATAAAGATTAACAAAACTGTGGCAAGGCTGTGGCAAAACATGGCTATGGCAAAGGGCAAATAATCAAACCCTTACATGACGTGGGGAGACGAAAGATATTTAAACACATGAGGGAGGGGAACCCCAGGTGTACACAATAGGTAATCAACACATGACGAGACACCAGACAGACATAACAATGTCTGCTTTTGCTTGCGAGAAAGCGCCTTAAACTTTTCCGTCGAAACACTTGTTTGTCTCTTTGTCTCTGTTGTGCAGTCTGATTTCAGTTTTTTTTCTTCTTTTTCAGGCGCCTACAAAGACATTTAGACTCACAGTTGTGTGTTTTTTTTAGCCGTCCTCTGACTCCGAACAGCGATCTCTGGGAGGCAGGTGGCAATGCACCGCGAGCTACATTAAATCAGGCTCCAGTTATCTGTCGTGTAGCAGGTTTTATTAAGCCCGTGTGCGGCTCTGTGTGTCATGACAGGGAGAAGAAAGCTCATTTTGCCCAAGCCTCCAGTCTCCTCGGAGAGGGTGATGGCAATTTGCTCCCTCCCGTCGTTGCTAAAATGGAGGTGTGGCATGTTTGGTTCCATCAAATTTTTACTGCACAGAGAGGGGAGGAAGGGGGAACCTGGCTGCTGTGTGCATTCCTCAAAGCTTACTTTACTGCTCCGCTGGGGGAGCGGTGGCGGGTTGGTTTTCACCGAGGGCTGAAGTGATGACAAACAGCATGAGAATTCATTAGAGGAGCCAAAGAAAAAGGAAGCCGTTATAAAAAATAAAAAAAAAGCCGTGCAAGTCTGCCGCTACTGTCCTTGAGGCTAGGAGGGAGAAAAAATCTGCAGCAGATCAATCAGTTATTAATGCAGTCGTTCAGTTCATGGATCCTCATTCTGTCTGCTCTTCGAGGTCGAATTAAGCAACGAACTAATGAATACATCAGTAACACTTGGCTTGAGGTGATAAAGGATTATAACACATCATAAGCAGACGATAAGAACATAATGAGGGCATTAGCATTATTACTATCGGGACATTATATAATATTTGCAAAATATGCCAAATCTCAAAGGATTTAACGCTTTGTGAGGGGAAAGGCATGACAAATGCATTTTCACGCCGGAGTCATCCAAGATAATGAATGCCTTTTATAATAACCATCATTTGTTTGTGCTTTCTGACAGAGGAAATGATTACGGGCTCGCATTAGGGCGACTGGCGCCATAACTTTGTTCATCCTCTCATCATCCGAGACGCTTTCATTCTCCTCAAACCCACGCTGATGAGGTCATTACGGCACAGCCATCAAACGGGGCCAAATTCGAACGAAACGACACCCCTCGCTCGGCGGTTATTCAAATTCACGGACACGAGAAGCTGTGTTAATTCAAAGGGTCAGTCGTCCTCTAATTGAGCTAAAACTGCTAACAAATCAAATCTGCCGACAAAGAACACTCTGCAGCCTGTCCCTTCAAGAGATGATACGTTCCAATGAAAATAAAAATGTTCTGGAAATTCTTGTCCCCACTTTTTCTTTTTCAAACCTACATGCATTGGTCAAGCTTGGTTCCTGTTGTTTCGGAAGCAGCGGGTCACCTAAGGAGTCGAGAGGGGCCTGAGCGGGCGCTCCCAGGGAGTCTGGGATGCAAAAATGAGTTTATTAGCCCACTAAAAAGGGGAGGATGTTTTGATAAAACTCCAGTTAAAACAGCCTCGTCCAGCTTGTCCTCCGGCGGTGGCAAGAATTAGAGGAGGAGAGATTAGAGAGACGTTGGGGGAGTTTGCAAAAACACGACGCACATGAATTGTTGTTTACTTTGAAGCTGATGCTACTGTTTGACCAGCATATCATGTTTTTTTTTTTCCCTTTTGCTTGGCTTCTATGAAGTGGAAGTGGAGGATGACTATATAAATGTGCTGACGAGCCAGCGTGGGTTCGTAATGTTTTATCACCGCAGTCACAGCCATCCATGGTAACATCATCATCATCATCATCATCAACGCTGTCATCGGTAAGAACTGAGTCACTGTAAAGCTGTCCTTTGTAGAGCACCAAAGCTGCCATCGTCAAAATTACACAAACACTTGAGTGAATGTACCATTTAGTAAGTGTGTTTTACATTTTCAATGTATTCATCAATTTCCTTAGGATTCATTTTACGTTTGTTCTTAGTTCCACATTCTTTTTTTTTTTCATGTTTATTTTCATGGACACAGCTATATTTTCAGTTTCACATTTATCTATTTCTGCATGGGTCAGAAATATTTTTTTCACTTTTTAGACCAAGGTTAAACAATCTAAGTTCTCTGTGGTTCTAAGGGTTATTGTTTTTACCACTCCTCATATGAAATAAGTGTTATTTTGTGTTTCCACGTTAGTTAAATTAAAATAGTTAAGTCTATAGAAAATAATCGTGGATATGTTTTGAAATGAATCACTTCTTTCTCTTGTCTTTTAATACTTCTTTCTTTTTTATTAATTTCTTTATTTGGCTTTGGCATGGCCAGTTGTCAACTTCATTGATGAAACAAAAGGGTGTGCTACTGCGTAGCAAGTAAAGCTAAAGCCGTGTAAAGAAGGAAAAAGAAAAGACAGTTGACAAAAAAACAACAAAAGCTAAATACAAATCAAAATTGACAGAAAAACTGCGAATTCCAGTCTAACACAAAGTGACACGGCTAAGAAAAGGTGAGAAAATCCAGGAATCTAATGAAAGAAAGCTGGAGAAAAGCAGCAAAAAGCAACATGGAAACTATAAGCAAGCTTACAAGTACTTCAATTTAATCAAACATGTGTAATAAACTATACTGTATATATATTCCTGTTCATTCCTTGACTAGTCTTTATATTGAATTTTATTTTCTCATTCTTGTACACAAGAGTTCTGTTTCGGAGGCTTTCTTATCAGTCCCCTCACATGTACACCTACAATAATACTTCTGCCAATGAGCTGGGAGAGAGTGTTTCTGTATTTGCTGTTTTTCAGTTAACCTTCATGTAATACCCGCAGATTCTCGGCTCACCAGTGCCCGCTACAATCTGTGCGAAACGAATTTCTTTTTCCTCTCAGCAGGCGCCGCAACAAGCTAATCCCCCTTCCAGCTAAGTTGTCCTAGCAGCCCATTACAGTCGGCTCACAGCGAGCCGGGCCACTGCGCCCGACGACAACAGGACCCCGATAAGCTATGAACATTCCTTTTGATTTTGGCACTGTGATTGGACCGTCTGGCCTATCAGAACCCCTTCAGTGGATCAGTGCAGGTTGAGCACCCGCAAGAAAAAAAATCTCCCTAGCCCCTTTTTTTTTCGGCCGAGTTTCAAACTCACTTATATTATTTTCCAACCCACACAGGGTTCGTGCGCCAATGGAATGCACCTGTCTTTAAAGTGGCCGATATACGGCTGCAGATTGAAAGAGAGATTGCCGGGCTCAGCATCAGTGACCTTCCAACTCCCCCCCCCGCCCCAACCCACTGCTGCTCTCCTTGTCTATTTTGCAGCGATGCAATATTTTTCTGGCTCCGGGTATTTATCTGTGGCCCAAATACGCAGCACCTGTCTGTCACGGCGTGCAGCAGTCGTTTCAGCGACATCACAAAGATGGATTAAGCCATGCGTTAAATTGCCTCTTTGAATGAAATGAATAAATAAATTTGAGGGAATTATTCCTTGACTGTTCACCATCTAATGTAAGTGTGATTGCATAATGCTGGCTTTAATGTCTCCCCCCCCCCCCCCCCCCCCCCTGCTCTGCTCTGTTCCATGTTGTGTGATGTTCTGGTGGAGCGTTAAGCCTCTGAAAATCACATTTCTCACGACCCGGTAATGCATAAAAGCTGTAACTGCATTTGTGCAGGAAATGCTGGAAATTACTACACCTGAAATCACTCACTGCAATGTGCATTCATCTAAAAAAGTCCACATGCACAATTTATAACCCTCTCGCGCCAAAAAAGGTTGAGATCAGATGATAAACGAAGTTTTCAAAGTCCGACAGTTGACTGTTTTCTGTGGAATATCAGTAAATTTTGAATTTCATGCCAGGAATCGGAAAGTGGGAGATTCATAATAATAAACTAGAACAAGTAAAAATGAAAAAATGTAATCAAAGACAACTGAGTACATTTCTTATGACTCCTTCACTTAACTAAGAACAGGTCAGTAACATGATTAGTTTTAGAAATAGCACCTTGTGAAGCAAAGTCTCTTAGAATGCATAACAGCATAACATTTTGATTACCAATACAATATAAAGTCAAAAGAACATTTGTATTGAAAATGTGTTTTCATTGGCTGTGATTTTTTGGACCTATTTCTTGGATTGACAAAATAGTCCACCTTGAAAATCACCGCATGAACTCAGGGCCAAATCATCGTGTGCCATCCACAAGCAGTGTTGGGTAAGTTACTTTAAAAATGTAATCCGTTACAGTTACAAATTACCTTGTTTAAAATGTAATTGTAGTGTAACTTTTTCGATTACTTTTAAAAAGTAATGTAACTAATTACTTTTGATTACTTTTTGATTACTTTAAGGTTTTAATGAGTATTAACCCATGATTAATTTTAGCATGTTATTATTAGCTATTGGCCACAGCTAGCAGTTCAAGGCTAACGTCTTGTTAATGATCATAAACAACGTAAATAAATACATAAATGAATCGGAGACAGCGACGGCAGGTCAGTCGAATCCGGATACAACATTTTAGTATCTATACTTTTTCTCAGTATCGATACTTTTGACAACCCTAGTCTGAAATGTAAGACATGTCCGGGGAAAAGAGGAGTTGGGTAGGCTAGGTAGTCTAGGCTAGGCTAGGTCATAGACATCGATAAACGTTTGTCATTCATCAACACCAAACAGTCAAATATTAGTAAATCAATATGCTTCGTCTATCAGTGAGTTGCATATTTTGCAAAGGTTTTTCTTTATATTTTTTAAAAAATGTAACTAAATTTGTAATTCTTAAAATTTTTGGAAGTAACTGTAACTCAATTACATATTTTCTCATTGTAACTGTAACGAATTACAGTTACTCTTTTTTTGTAATTAAATTACGTAACGTCGTTACATGTAATCCGTTACTCCCCAACACTGTCCACAAGCGAGGGTCAGCGTCCTTTCAAGCATGATCCAGAGCCAAAGGTAATCTCAAATGGACTTTGGTAACATGGAAAACTGTTCAATGAAACAGTGCTGTGTACAATTGCATGCCTTTTTTACCATTATGTTCACATCTGATATCTCAGATTCATAACTCCAAAAAAAAAAGCCTTTTTTTAACCCTCTAGAACCAAGAACAACAAACAAAAGAGAAAATTACTTTTTTTTGGTTTGAATTCCTTATTTGTCCTTTTAACAAAATATGTAAAAAGAAAAAACAGAAATACATTTTTTGATATTAATAATTTATTACTATGCAAAGATTTTTTTTGTGTAGTCTTCTGCCCCCTGTTATCAGGTGTATCTGATTGTGTACAATAGGATTTTGAGCAAAGTTTTTACCATTAAATTATGCAAAAGGTCTCAAACTCAAAACATTTCAGATACCGTATGTATCAAATATGATACATTTGGCATTACAGGGTTAAATTTTACTTTGATCCTGTCTAGGCTTTCTTTGAATGAACCTTTACTTGATATTTCGAATTTATGTCACGTATAATGTGTAAAGTTTCAGCTCCAGCTGGTATTGTTTGTTAGTTCTATAGTGTTACAATTATAGAAAGAGTGCTTCCGTCAAAATACTCTGATCATGTTTTAAAAAGGCTAAATTGTGGAGTTCAGAATTCTGGTATCAGAAAATCCTCTGTTTTGTTGTTTTGTCACTGACAATTGATTATGCTGACCCAGTTTAGAAAGTGTCAAAAACTGTACTTTCTCCTTGGTTTGCTATATGCAATCGACTTTAGGGTTATATTTATATATATATATATAATTTGGTTTTACAGCCCCCATTCCGATTTGATAGACTCAGGTGGCATTCTCTTGAAAAAAGGAACCGAACTTCACTCACATCAACTCCTTAAATGTGTGTCTAAATACTTAAAAACACTCTCTTAGATTCTGCTTTGTGCCTGGGGAACTCTGGAAGAAGTAAAGTCTGATTGCAGGGGTATGCCTTTAAGTATGCATACAGTTTTTAAAAATGTGTCCTTGCTCTTTAATTCTGCACATTCAAATGCCTTTTTTCTGTTTTGTTGTTCAAGTGAGGTTTTTGTGCCATTTATAATTTGCTATATATGATGTACTTTGCATCAGCTTGTTTCCATTTACTGCCGTGGTTAGATAATGAAAATTGAAAATCCAGTCTCAAAGGTTTTTTCCATAAAATTACTTTAGGCTCTAATGAAACTCTAATAGTGATTTATGATATGTCAAAGTTACCATGTCCATGTTGTATTTTTACAGCTTTTCCTATTTTGTAATAGAGGTGAAATTGTTTCATTAAAACTGAAAAAGAGCCATTAATTCAAATGAAAGTTCCACCACTGTGCATTGATAGCAAAAAAAGACCAAGAGTCCTCCATTAGACTTTCAGGTATCTGTAAATGCTTTCTCCACTTTCCCTCAGAGTCTCTGGTGGTAAATGGTCTCATGGGATCATTTTTTCCAGTGTCCCAGTTTTTCCAGAGTTTATGTTTGGGATTGACAGACAGATGTAATAGAAATGCAAGTGTGACCAAGTGTAAAATAGAGTGTAAAGACACTTAATTAGTAGTACAATATTTGTATGTTTATTTACAGAAATATAAAAGCATCATTATTCGTTGTTTTGAAATCTTCAATAAAAATATAATATGTGGCAAAACAGTTCATTGATAGGCTGTATTTAAAACAGGACAAGCATACACTTGGCTGACTTGGGGTAGTGCAACTAATAAATATGCAGGTTGGGAAACAAATAAAATCAATATAGCATGGCCAAACAAAGCCCAAATAAAAACCAAACAAAACATGCAAAAGGTGCCCCCAAGTCAATCGAATTTGACAGTCCAAAAAGTCTATACAGGCCCAAACAACTAATGTACAGCCTAAACTTTAACCAAGGGAAAAAGAACAGTGGATGGCGGCTCAGCAGCATCCAAATCATCACCAAAAGATACAAACATTCCACATTCAATATGACGATCATTCTATTATTGAGATTATTATCTTAAGTAAATTACCTTTATTAAAATCCCACAAAAGAACTCTCCTAGTTCTAGAGGCCAGCAGGTGATAGGACCTTTCATCAAGTAGGACTGATGACTGGAACTATTACTTGGACCTAAAAGGATGTGGTCATTATTGGCTGTACTGCTTTTATGACAAACATAGTGTATCCATTTACCTTCTTGTCTGCGCACCAAACCCAGATTTGGCTTAATAGCTCAAGTGTAATGGCTGCCAGTTGCCCTCTGCACCCATGTGGAGTGAAAGGCCCAGATTTGCCTCCCTCTGGCTTTTAAAAGCTAAGCTCCGCCCCCCAACTTCCTACTTCCCGGTTCACCCTATCAAATAAGATATTTTGCCAGCATCATCTCCTCGAATGATATGTGACGGGTACTCGACTGGCTTTCCTCAACGTTTCTCAGTGGGGCTTTAAATTGACTGAGGAGTGCCAGAACATTATGACTGGAGCTAACCTATCCTAGCTCCATGTAAACAAGTCGTACATCCAAATCTACGGAAGCTGTCATACATTTAGTCATTTGTTTTTGTTTTCACACCATGTATTTGAAAGGTTTAATAGCACCATGTAAACTTTGTGTCTGTTTGTTCTCATGTTCGCTGCATTCCACGAGGCTGATGGACATTAACTTGGGGAGTAAAGTGTTGGATTTTGGATTCTACATGCGTCTTATCGAGTTTTAAGCAGCAACTACAAAAAGACTATTTGTTCCTCTGTTTTTCTGTTGATTTAAAAACAAGTTCTAGTGACATGAGCTGTTAAGAGTTCCATTCCACACTGAATACAATGCAGCATTGAAAGACTTTATTGCTGTTCTGTCTTTCAAAACATACTGAATCTGAAAAATTGGGCTCAATATGATCAATTCCAATAAACAGAATATTAAATTACACAGAAACACATGCTTTTATGTCATTGCAAATCCAACAAACTCAAGATATTTCTTGATTTGTCTTGAAAAGTCATTTTATCCTGGTCTCAAAAATCCATTTTTATCATTTTTTTTAACAGTTATTGTGAAACATTTTGAAACATCTTGACGGAAGACGCAGTTTGTCGTATTAATCCTGCAAAACATCTTCTAACAGCCAGGAGTTGTCATTATGTTCGGCCTTTCAAAATTCTCCATGCAGCTACAGTCAGGAACAAGTCAATATAAGAGGGGAGTTAATCAGGCACCGCCACCCTCTTATTCTACAGCAAAGCTGTGGCGGTGTGTTCAGAATGCAGTTTTGACTCCCTGAAAAAGAAGTCCTGAAGTCAGCATTGCTCTTAAAAACGCAAATAAATTGTCCTGCATAAATGCCAGGAACTCTGATAAAACCCTGAACCACCACAGAGGCCGACTTTTGGACTTATACCTGATAAGTCTGAATTGGCCTTTCCATTTTTGAGGAACTTTTTTAATAATTTACGTACAGTCTGGGTTTATGTGCAGTTCAATGCTTTTCCATAATGTATTGAGAGAGGGCAGATGCTTTGCTCCTGGAACAACTTCTCATTTAGGATTGCTGTTTATGTCGGTTTTCATTCTTAGCCTATATCATTCAAACTTCCTCACACTTCCAAACTTTTCTGTTTCCTCTTCAAGCCAATTTGCAGTCTTCCTACATCTCAACTATTACCTTTCAAACAGCATCCAATCATCAAATAAGAATTGTTGATATTCTGAGTTAATGTAACTACATTTTTGCTAGACCTGGTAAGCACAGAAAGTACATTTTTTATTTTATTTTTTTTACTTTATTGCCAGTATATGACTTATAGGCAGACATAACCACACAATGCAGCAACAACATCAGCAAACAAAACCATAAAAAAGAATAAAAGACATACAAACCTACAGTCATCTGGACTGGAAAAAAAAAAAAAAACACAAAAAAAAACATTGATGGTGGATCACATCATTTTTATACATTACATGGGCATATCTACAGGAACTGTCCATTATATATTCAATTTCTACCCATGTACAGAGTCACAAAGTCCATCTCCTTATAAACAAAGGCAGTTTCAACTGTAGACTAGCAGTCATATTTCCCATCATTTGGACATATTTAATTTTATGTATCAATTCAGATATTGTGGGAGGGTCGGGCCGCATCCAGTGGATGGTTATCATTTTCCTAGAAGTCATCAAGAGGATATGTAAAATATAGCACAGCAAATTTTTTTAACCCATGTAAAAAATATTACTGACTGACGCGTCCAATTTGCTAAAAACTGACAAGTTTTATCAGTAAGATTTGACCCAGCATCCGTTCAATCCAGTCCCTATTTCTGTTTTTGAGCCGAGAAATCCACATCTCCCAGAGGAAAGATGGTCAGTTTGAATTGAAAGGCCCCTGCTGGATCAAAGAAGGAACACTACGGCCCGAGCAAACATCACATTTTGGAATAATGACATGTGAAAATACCATCCCAATTACATTTTCGTATTATCATGTTTCTCCAGGTGGTTGTTCACCTGTAAAATACGGTGAACACATACTGGGCTTTGCAACTGCAGTTATGCGGCGTGTAAATATTCACGGGCAAACAAACGCTCCGAGAATAGACAGCCAGCGCCAGGGGAGGAGAGCTTTAGATGTTTATTGGGTTTCCAGTTTGTGCTCAGAGTTGTTTCAACATGCCGTCACTTCACACGAGCACGTGCGTCCACGAGCGTTGCTTATTTAGCCATTTATCCTGAAAATCCCTCAAAAGATTTTCCCTGACAAGGACTTAAATGTCACACCCAATCTTTGCCCACATTTATTTTTAATTCGCAGCGCTCCAGTGGTGTGTTGTGGGGGATTCATCAGACTGCCAGTCAGGGAGTGGGAGTGTTGTCGCAGAATTTCTAACTCAAGTCAGCAAACGAAATGCCACGGTAAAAAACAGGTGATCCTAATCATGCTAAACTTTTTGCTCTGAATGATTTAACCCCATATTGCCATCTGTACCATATTTGACACACACAGTTTCTGACATGTTTTGCATCTGAGACCTTTTGCATCCTTTAATGGTAAAAACTTTGCTCAAAACCCTGTTATGCACATTCAGATATACCTTTTGTTTTTCCTTAACATGCAGATATACCTCAAAACAGCTGATAGAACACTATGCGACAATCATTATGACTTATTGCATGATGAATATTGAGAAATTAATTGTGTTTTTTTTTATAAAGATTTCAAAATTTAAAAAAATCTATTTTTTGTTAGATCATGCTTTGGTGGGTTGATGCAAAGCCTGTTGTGACACGAATTTATATGTGTAAACAACGGCATCATCCATTGTAAATCTGCAGTAAGAAGCTCAATAAAGCTCAAGGCTCAATGTTTACAGCATAAATAAGGAGTCTGAAGTCACTTTTGACTCAAAAACTGTTATATGGCACAATCCTGTCACTTTATTTGGGGTTCAGTTGGACTAAAATGATCTTTTTCATTGAACTATGCAGATTCACAACCAAATATTACACTGCACAGCCAATTCAGAGGGGAACATCATCATTTCATCTTCACAGAAGTATCTGAATTTTAAGCGGGATAGTCAGCAAAATCGTATTAAAAGTTAATTCAGTTCAGTTTAAAAAAGTAAAGTTAATATTCAGGCTATCGTTTTCTACATGTACATGGATTTTAAAGGTATAGACATTCACTAAGTGCAATTTTTAAAAAAATACAAGACTTGAAAGAAATGGTAAGGTACACAGTAAACAGCACTTAACAAGAGGTTATGGGGATTTCCACTTTGGGTGAGAAAAAACTGTAAGTCAGAGATTCAAAAGAGATAAAAAGGAGTCATGGGGAAATGTGAGATCGATCTGCAGTCAACACGCAGATGCTTAGAAGCAGTAAATGAAATAAAAACTTAAACTTTAGCCTGTATTTCAGTTTGGTGTGTTGTAATTTTAAATGCGGTTGGTTATGTATTCTAAAATTACGCGTGCTCACTTGTACTCTCCTGCCGGCTCCACAGTAACTGAATGACATTTACGAAATTCATGATTTTCTATTTGAAACTTGTGTAAAGAATATCAACAGCAAGTGGATTGACCCATGCTGCCACTGTGTGTCTTGGGTTTTGGGGTCTAGATTATTTCAAATATGGTAAGGTAAGTATTGAGGAATAACAAAATAAATAATTGAGGTTTTGTTGATTGTCATACCAGCCTCACAATAAGAAAAAAAACCTCTCCTAGTAGTTTTTGTATTGAAGCACCAAGTCGCAGGCTTTAAAATCTACAGTTAACTGTACTGAAGATGTCATCATTCTTAAAGTTATATATATATACAGGGGTTGGACAATGAAACTGAAACACCTGGTTTTGGACCACAATACTTCATTAGTATGGTGTAGTAGGGCCTCCTTTTGCGGCCAATACAGCGTCAATTCGTCTTGGGAATGACATATACAAGTCCTGCACAGTGGTCAGAAAGATTTTAAGCCATTCTTCTTGCAGGATAGTGGCCAGTTCACGACGTGATGCTGGTGGAGGAAAATGTTTCCTGACTCGCTCCTCCAAAATCCCAAAGTGGCTCAATAATATCGAGATCTGGTGACTCTGCAGGCCATGGGAGATGTTCAACATCACTTTCATGTTCATCAAACCAATCTTTCACCAGTCTTGCCGTGTGTATTGGTGCATTGTCATCCTGATACACGGCACCTCCTTCAGGATACAGTGTTTGAACCATTGGATGCACATGGTCCTCCAGAATGGTTCAGTAGTCCTTGGCAGTGACGCGCCCATCTAGCACAAGTATGGGGCCAAGGGAATGCCATGATATGGCAGCCCAAACCATCACTGATCCACCCCCATGCTTCACTCTGGGCATGCAACAGTCTGGGTGGTACGCTTCTTTGGGACTTCTCCACACCGTAACTCTCCCGGATGTGGGGAAAACAGTAAAGGCGGACTCATCAGAGAACAATACATGTTTCACACTGTCAACATCCCAAGATTTGCGCTCCTTGCACCATTGAAGCCGACGTTTGGCATTGGCACGAGTGACCAAAGGTTTGGCTATAGCAGCCCGGCCGTGTATATTGACCCTGTGGAACTCCCGATGGAAAGTTTTGGTGGAAACAGGAGAGCTGAGGTGCACATTTAATTCTGCCGTGATTTGGGCAGCCGTGGTTTTATGTTTTTTGGATACAATCCAGTTAGCACCCGAACATCCATTTCAGACAGCTTCCTCTTGCGTCCACAGTTAATCCTGTTGGATGTGGTTCGTCCTTCTTAGTGGTATGCTGACATTACCCTGGATACCGTGGCTCTTGATACATCACAAAGACTTGCTGTCTTGGTCACAGATGCGCCAGCAAGACGCGCACCAACAATTGGTCCTCATATGCACTCTGGTATGTCACCCATAATGTTGTGTGCGTTGCAATATTTTTAGCAAAAATGTGCTCTTACCCTGCTAAATAGACCTTCACAGTCTGCTCTTATTGGTTCAATGTGCAATTGATGAAGATTGGCCACCAGGCTGGTCTAATTTAGCCATGAAACCTCCCACACTAAAAGGAAAGGTGTTTCAGTTTTTTTGTCCAACCCCTGTATATGTATACACCTTTGTACAATAATGTGTATTGTAAGCTTGGGACCAATTGGATCACTGTTTAAATCAAAGTAATAGTGTTAACACATACATTAAACCAAAGTTCAGCAAAGCATACACTCACTATCAGCTAGTGAAAAGTCTGCATAATTACCAAATAACCAAATAGGTCTAATCTGTGTGGTCAGTCATTCGAGCAGATCAATGTACAACGGATGAATAACTCTAATCAGGCTGATTTCAGAGGACACTTTGATTAAAAGCACTAACCTCAAAGACAATTTTTAAAAAATCCTGTTTAAAGTTTGTAGCGTCATTGCTGAAGGCATCCTTTCTTTTTTGAGGCCTGGGCAGCAATTATGGGGAACTCAACATCCATCATGTAATGAACCTTGTCCGAGGCCTTTTTTCACCTAGGCTTTAAACAGTTTTGAAAGAAAAAAAAGAGACGCCCTGAGACATGAGCATCAAGGATAACACGCTGAAGAGTAAAACCTGACATTCAACTGGGAATTATATGACATGATCATCAAAAACTTAGCCTGATGAAGGACAGGAGTGTAAGTCAAATGTAGCCTACACTTATCTGCATGCTCCTCTCTATGTTTGGACACTAATTATAGAGTGCTATTCCCGACTCTGACTGCAAAATACTGTATACAAAGTACACCTAGTGCTACTAAAGTGAAATCAAATGGGGAACAAACTTTACTTTTATTATTAAAAAGTAACACAGTTCTGTCCGTTGTTTAAGATAGCCTCTGTGTTACCTGTGACAGGGCGTAATCCTCGTCTTCTTAAAACAACCATATATTTTTTGTTGTCTATATATTCAAGGAGTTAGATATCGGTTGAGCAGATGTCTATAGTCAGACTGTAGTCCATCCTTAATACCAAAAATGCCACAATCATCATTTAACGTAGTGGTTTAGGAGTGAGGAGGCCTCAGAGACACAGGAAACTTGGGATAAACTAAACTTAAAAAATAAAAAAGCTAAATATAAGCATCATAAAGCCTTGATTCTGGAAAACAAAGGAAAATAGGGGACACACAGACAAGCTGTCTGACAAAGACACTGAGGTTGGACAGATAAACGGATAAAATTCTGACACTAACAGGAAAACTGATAATAATTTGCCAAAGTAAGACTGAACCAGGACAGCTTATATGGAGGGAAAGTGCACATTAAATGAAGTGAATAACAGTGATTACCTGAATAGAAAAGTACAGAGGAGAAAAGATAACCAGAAGTAGGAACTCGGAAGGGGTTGACAGGAAACTGAGAGGACATAATAATAACACAGGGAACAAACTACGATTTAACAAAACAATTAAACAAGAAACTCATCCGAGACAAAGTCCAAAACTCCCAAAAAAGACAGTTCATAGCCAATAAAACATGCATTTGTGGAGGCATCCACATAGATTTTTTTCGGAGCTTCTCATATAAGAGTGCAAGCTCACTCGTGTCTCTTCGCATTACTAAACTAAACTACAGAGATGTATAAAGTACTGGAGTAGAGGAGTGGAGTAGAAGTACAAGTACTATATAAAAAAATTGACTTGAGTAAAAGTAGAAG
>JABUIW010000152.1:105384-130171 GCA_013363375.1 Menidia beryllina | reverse complement strand
TTGGACAGTTCTAGACCAAAATACAAGCAATTTTGACTTTAATCTTTGCTGGATGAAAATATAAAAAAAAAAGGGACCACATGAACTTCAGTACTCTGACAACAAATATATAAAGTGGACTATAGGGCCAAAAAAACATCTGTTTATCAAAGAGGTGTTGTGTCTCTACTTAAAACACACAATGGAAGGCAGAGAGATATCAACAGCTTGGCCCTATTATCTGGTCTAATGGAGGCCCCGTCTGTTGGAAACAAAAGCCCCTTGGTTGTTGTGCATCAGCTCATCTGATGACTGGCCCACGTCCGTCCCACGTCGATGGAGTCAATTAAAGGCTCCATCCGTCAAAGAGCCCTAACTTCCTGATGCCAGGACTCAGCGGGGAAATACACACTCACTTGCTCCCTCACCAATTTACCGTCATGGGTGTCTCCTCTGTCCCTCTCTCTCTCTCTCTTTTGTCTCTCTTTCTGCTTCCCCTCTCTGCGACTGCCAGGCTTCGAAAAGCAATTTCATCCTTCTTGTGCTGTCACGCTCTGTGAACACAATTTCCCATTGTTTGGTTTCAAGTGTAATTTCTAAATTGTAAATAACTTAATACAATGGAAATAAACCATGTGCATTGTTTTAAATGTGTGAACGCCATGGAAAGTAACTATTAAATTTCACCAGCGTAACATTGAATTTTGGGATACGTTTACAGAAAATGGGAGGTATGACAAAAAGTTGTCAAAAAATATCCTTCCACATATTTGTATTTCTCCCTAATCACATTTTTTTTCTCAGTATAGTCTCCTAAAACAGTACTGTAATATACCAACCGCTATTAAACACTTAATAGAAGCTACAGTCCAGGAAACCCCTTTTGAGTTTCTTGTTTCCTGTTTAAAGTTAGTTGGCTGCTCTTTTTTTACAGCTAGCTTTTCCCTACGATGTATTTTGTATATAGCTGTCCCTTGGTGCTTCACTGTCAAAATTCCTCAAAGTTTAGCACACTGCTAACACCAGATCAAGGGAATATTAGCTAAAGAAAAGGAATTAATCCCATTTATTTGAAATTTCCCGTACAGTAAAGGGCCAGGAGTTACCGTCCATGTGCTGTCAATTAAAAAAATCATCCTGATTAGCCTTTTGAGGCAAGTTTAGAGCATCTAATTTGATTTTATCTTCTAAAAGCATTTATAACATGATGTGAAATGTCTTCTCTGGTGGCTCAGGAGTTGTTTTTTTGTATCTTTTTTTGGCTGATGTAGTTTAAGATTGACTAAATTCCTTCCAAGTGTTGTGGTATCAAATGTAGAACCAGAAGCACAGGGAAGCAAGGGGCTTCAGGAAATTCAGCAAAGTGGGTATGAATATAAACTAACCTAAGAAATTCAACCAAAAACCTCATGCTAAGAAAGAACACAAATACCTGAACAGGGAACATGGACAAAAGGGCACCAGGAGGGGAAGATATGGAAGGCAAGTGAGCAGTCGAGGAGCCCGGAATACACAGGGAAAAGAATCATTGATGCAAGGAGCTGTGAAAGACTAAAAAAACAAACAAAGAACTTATGTAGAGGAGGCTGATTGCAAAATGAAGGGCAGGTGGGACGACAACAAAGGTGGAAAAAGCGGAGTGGTAGACCAGACTGAAAAGAACACTGAGAAGTGGTTCTGATCAGACGTGCATACACTAAGAAACTAGAACAGAAACAACAACACAGAAATCATAAAAAAACACAAATTCACAGAACATAAACAAAACGTAGACAACTTTTGACAGCTAGTGAGCACATTTTCCCCAAAAATAAAATCCCCGACACCAAATAAAAAGAGAGGTCATCTTTAAAAATATCTTAGATTTCACCTCGTAAGTGGTAAAGAAGTGGACAAAAGATCAGATCAACTCGCACAACACAGATCTGTGAGGCGAGGGACAGCACATACAGGTGAGGTCACACTGGTCAGCTACAAGCATGTCCCTTGCTGGAGAACTGCTAAAATGTCAACGGTCACAAAACAGCAAGATTCACATGCAAAGATACGAAGCACATCGGTGGAACGCGTGATGGAACTGGAAAAGTGGATGAGACCTTTCATAAAGTTCAGATATATTATGGAAAGTATTGATTTATACTTAAAAGTTCATTTCTAATATGTTTAATATGTTTAGCACACACGCACACACACACTGGATTAAAAACCCACTTATTTGACTTGGCTTTTAACATTGTAACCTTCGGTTGAGGTAGGGCACCTTTTTTACCTTTTTTACCTTTTTTATGTATCTTATTTATTTATTTATTTATTTATATGCTTTTTATGTACAGCACTTTTGGCAACCTTGGTTATTTTAAATGTGCTATATAAATAAAGTTGACTTGACTTGACTTGACTTGACTTGACTTGACTCAAAGCACACACACATACACAGTGGACTGACTCAAAGCACACACACACTCACTTGACTCAAAAGCGCACACACACACACTGAACCAACTCAAAAACATACATACACACATATATAGACACACACACGCACGCTGCCGCTTTATTCATGCCTGTTACTTGAATGACTGTGTTGTATAGTAAATATTGCACATTACAATTGATCACTTTATATCTATTGTATCACACAATTTTCTTATTATATGTCCAATTTATCTAACTTATCTCATTTATGTCTATGTCTGCACGGGAAAGCAAGAAACGAAATTTCAATTCTTTGTATGACCAACGCATGTAAAGAAATTGACAATAAAAAGCCTACTTGTATCTATTTTACAAGAACTGAATATAGGAAGACTATATGTCCGTACCCATTCCCCATAAAAAGTGATTGGCATTAATGTATATTAATCCTAAATACAGTAATCAGTTAGGTAAATTAAAGTGGATGCATTTTGAAATGCTGGCAATGCAGCTGTGCTTCTATGCCTGCTAAATGTATGGAAAATGTCACATTTAAATGGAGCCAGACGCTAAGGTAATAACATTTCCCCACAATAGCAGCCCCTCGGAGCTAATCCTTCTTTCTTTTCATTCCAAAATGAGCTGATATTTCATCCTTGATAACCTTATGAGGAAACTAGAAGCTTGGCAACGAGGCATGAGTTATCAATCATTTATCAATCAACTGCCAATCCTAAAAAGTTTACAGCACAATATGAAAAAAAAAGT
Organism: Menidia beryllina; assembly: GCA_013363375.1. Lineage (NCBI taxonomy): Eukaryota > Metazoa > Chordata > Actinopteri > Atheriniformes > Atherinopsidae > Menidia > Menidia beryllina. The sequence goes on along the minus strand of JABUIW010000152.1, from coordinate 127,009 downwards.
AAATTAAATGTTTCATAGAACTTATACAGTATCACTCATCATAAAAAGCAATTGCTTATTCCAGCTTAATGATCTGGAAACACCTAATCGACTAGTTGGATTTGAGGAGAAACCTCTTCTCAAATTATTTTCACCCTGCTTAACACTTATGACTTTCTGACGCATTCTAAATTGGGTGTGTCAGGCCTATTCATCTTGACCGCCCCCCCCCAACGTTTCCTGAGAGCCATGAGCTACACTGATTAAGTTTAACAATAGCCTTGTTCATACACAGGCTGAGAAATGACGAGGCTCCGTCGTCGAGCCAAAGTAATTACATACATTCATAATAAAGATGCCTTTGAGCAAGGAATTCTGCTTCTGAATTAATAAAACTTCACACACAGTTCACTCCGACGATAATGAAAAATATGATCACTTAGCCGGCTATTTGCAGAGTCCATGCTGGAGATGACAAGAGGAGAAAGGGAGGACTTTAACATCGTCACGTTGTGCTGTGTTTTGCTGTTAGGATAATCCGTGTCCGGTCGAAAGGATGAGGTTGAAACATGTCAACACTCACACGAATCACACGAATCACATCGAATACAAGTTGTTGCAGCTTTTTCTTGCAAAATCACAATCCAGGATTAAGCCAAATTGCAGTTAATTGTTTTGATGATAGTTTCAGGATGTAAAAGTGACATTAAAAGAGAACACTGCTTCTTAGTACAAGTTATAATGTAGTTCTTTCTAAACTTCACCCTACAGGGGCTTTACTTCCTCAATAACAGACACTGAAAAGAGAAGATGAGAAAAAAATATTAAGTTTTTGATAAATAACAACTACCATGCCTTTTTTTTTTTTAGCAAAATTAGGCTCAAATTAATACAACTACTAAATATAAAAGGGATATTTTTACATAGGCTTGGTTGTGCACATGAAGCCATGTGTAGCACGCAAACATTTGTAACAAAGAAACATTCATCCAACTCCAGGGACATGAAATATAAATGACATCTGGGGGCAAATGTCAGTGAAACTAGCTTTTGACACATTATCCACTTCTACCCAAGAAGAAAATCCTGATGTTCTTCATGCTGTGTGTTTTCACTGACACCTGCTCTCACTTTCTATATGATGATAAAGCACTCAGTACTTCTAACTTCATTTTTTTTTTAAAAGCAAACAGTTTCCTCCATATATCCACTGGTCTTGATATTTTATACAGATGGTCACATCCATTAGGCAATATTGGACAGGAAAACTCCAGCCCTCCAGTTCTGCTGTCCTGCAGGTTTTTAGATATTTCCCTGCTGCAAAACACCTGATTTAGATCATATGGATATCTTTAAAAAAGGTTATTAAGCTCTTCACACTGCTGCTAATGCTACATTGTTCATTTGTACATCCACACCTATACTTTTTATATTTGTGATTTAATATTTAATATTGTAACTTTGAGTCTTATATCCATATTTCTATTCTCAGATCTATATTTTTAAAGATTGTACTTTTTAGTTTGATATTTTCTGTTCTATATTTTTATTTCTACATTGCATTTCCTTGCTTCTCATAGAAGTGTTGTGCACCAAACACCAAGGCAGAATTCCTTGTAAGTCAAAAAACCTACTTGGTAAACTTTATTCTGATTCTGATTCTGATTGATTTGAACCAGGGCTGTTGAAACAGGGACACATCTCAAATCTGCTGGAAAGCAGACTTTTCTAAGGCAGAATGTCATGTAATTTGACTACTAACCAGTCTTAGTGACTAGTTCGTTCTACTTATGAATACTGCCCTGCATTAACACCTCTTAATCTGTTAATAGGAACCTTTATTGGCATCATTGGACATTCATTTCCACTTAGGTGTCTACCATAAACATCCTCTCCCATTTTGCTACTAGACTCACTCCTGCTCTCTTCACTTAAGCATGCAGGCAGCTGGTTTGGAGCTCAGAAAGTCATCATTTGATAGCCTGCAGGCTCTGCTTATCTGCTCCGGGGTCATCAGACACAGTTATCTTCACTGCTTCCATCAATCCATCTATCCGTGCGGCTCACTCGCAAACTCATCACTTATACTCTGGATGATACATTGAACGCAGTCGAACTCGGAGAAAAATGTCTGTTTGAGGCAAAGCAAGTGTTGCTTTATATTGTGCTTTGCATTTCGTGCTTTTTTTCTATTTTTTTTTTGCTCCAGAGCTCGCATGTTGTCGAGTGGCTAGCCTTCAGAGATTCCCTTTGGCAGGCTGATGTCTGTCGGCCTATTTGTAACTGATGTAACAGAATCTTTTCTAAAAAACAATATATATAGTGACGATTAAAATACCAATATCAAATTGAGATACCTACTTTATGTTTTCTCTTTTAAAGGATTTAAATTGTGTTTGCCGAGTCTGCTATAAAGGTTTGGATGCTTTAAAATCTAGAATAACAAGCCGAAGCCTTTTAATTTAAGCTTGAAATGCACAAAATGGCATTGCCGCAAATTGGTAATGAAGTCCATTTTCAGTGATGCCTGAGCTAGTATCAGGATAGTTGTTTTTGACACCGCTCCATAATTCCCAAGTCAAACTATCCTGAGGCCTTAGTCCACAAAAAGCCCTGATAGGGGGCGGCTTATTCTGTGACTGATGTGTAAACATGTTTTCCAGGAACACAGAAGCAGTCAGCTCAATTATTCCAAATAAAAGCAATTTACTAAGGCCAGTCTGAATTGTGTCTTGCACCGATCCCATTCGTGACCTCAGGGGGAAAAACTAGTCAAATATGGATGGTAAAAGCTCCAAAGGAGCTCATGGTAAATCAGGAAAACATAGTGATTCACTCACTCACTTAGTCGGGCCAAACCCTGCTCGAGTTCGACTGCCCCGTCGCCGTTGATTATGAGCAGCCCCTCCCTCTGCTGAGTGGATTCAGTCTCCCTCTCTCACTCTGAGATAAAAATCAATGCTCACCCACAGGGCTGTAATCAATCGCTTGGCCTCCACTACAGAGACAGAAATCTGTGCTTGTGACAGTACTTTTTTTTTCTTTAAAGGATAGAAAACAAGATTATTTGGAACAATTACAGTAATAATTCTCCCACAAAACAGGATAAAAAAAAAAAAAAAAAAAGCACAACAGATGTGCTAGTTTTGGTTAAAAAAATACATGCTCAAATCAAAGGAAAATGCCAAACCTGCCACAATACGTTATCAATCTATTTATATCATAACGTGGATGTATCCGGTTTGGAACCACTAGGAATTGGCAAAACTAAAGAAGTCTTCCTCTTGAATAGGTAGTCAAAACTTTTTATCGGTAATGCAAATCCATGTTATTTATCTCATAATAACTCTGGACTTTAATGAACATCAAGTGTATGTATTCAGGGTGATTAACCTTTTCGTTATGTACATACTTCTTCTTGGTGTATTGACTGTTGATAACTCTGCAATTCAGCATGTCCACCATGCTGAACACTTCTTACACAGTTTATTTGTTGTTTAATTCATTTACATTGCCCGGTAGAACGTGAGGTAGCCTGTGTTTGTGACTTTTACATCATCAGTTTCTATCCACATGCAAGTATTCTGTTATCTTGGGCCAAAGATTGTCTTGTTCTTAGTTGTATTTGTCTTCCCATTCTTTTTGTCCAATGTATTCTGCGTTATTGAATAATGAGGTTGAAAGACAGATTTGATTGATTGATTCATTTATTTTAATCACTTACTATACCATTAACATTCTTTGGATGTTTCCATTGTTTTTAATGACAACCCAGGTTAAAAAAAACAAAAACTTGAATTGCTGAGTGATGTAACGAATGCATTTATTTTAAATATTTCACACAGATATCCTTTTGAATTATAGAACACAGGAAAAATATCTGATGATGGCATTAAATCACTTTACAACTTCCCGAATTACATCAGCCTGCATCCTGCATGAGAAACCGAAGGATCGCCCACAGATGACGATGAAATATTCAGTCTCTGGCAGTCAGTAATTAGATTGCGGCTGATGAGTGTACGTGTGTGTGTCCGCGCATTAAGGTGTTATAAATTCATGCTGTGAGGCCGCTTGCACCTGAAGAAACGGAATAAATAACAGCCTGCCTTAAGATTGATGTCTGCTCTTCATCTCTGCAGCGAGTTTCATTCGGGCAATTTTTCTTTCTGTCTGCCTACTTTTTAGGGGTAGTGTCAGAGACAGTTGTAGCACCACGTTCGTGGAAAAACAAGGAAAAGCAGAAAGTCGGATTCACACCCTCAGGCGATGTCCCTGGAGTCTGCGTCAGTTGTACAAAAGCGCGAAAAGTGTGGAGTCGGTGGAAGCGAGCGGAGTAAGCAAATAACCCCTGCTGCTCTGACACGCACGGACCTGACTACCCTGTCAGCAGTCAAGTTGCATTGTGGGTAGTGTTGGTGCCAAAAAATTTGACGAGGCAACGAAAAACACATCCATGCGTCTGCCGCACCGATTCTCATTCTGACAGTGTTTCTTATACCAGCAGAAACTCTAATCAAAATGTTAAAAACTGAAACCAGACAGAGCCTCTGAGCCTTTCAGTTAATAGCAACGTCTGTGATGTAAATCTTTATCTCCTTCGTGCGAAAACAATCTAAACTGACGGCCAGATTGCGAAACAGGGATGTTTGGACGACAGCACAAACAGAAGAACAGTAATCTGTTTTTGGTAAACTGTCCCTTTAATTAATTCAATTCAATTCAATTTTATTTATATAGCGCCACATCACAACAACAGTTGTCTCACAGCGCTTTCAAAACAGAGCAGGTCAGACCCTACTCTGAAGTTAATTACAGAAACCCAACAATTCCCACCATGAGCAAGCACTAGGCGACACAGGCAAGGCAAAACTTCCTTGATGTTAATCTGATGATGTGGATTTCACTGGCCACATAATTATCCATGATACTTCCATAAGAAAATGAAATGCCACAAATGTCATAAAAAGGTTTGGAAAAAGCAAGTTTAAAAGATTGTGTGTGACAGTTAATGGGCCAACATTAATTTGACACCATGCCTTTTTTTAGTGATGTTGCATTGACTTAGGCTCAAACCTTGTGTTCTATCAGCACAAACAGCATGTCTCTCTCTTTGTTTCTTCTTTGAGGAGAAAGCTGAGTACACCGTTTTTAAGCTTGCTTTAATGAATTGGCGAAAGTAAGGAAACAAGTAAGCAAACAAGTACTTATGCGAAATTAGCGCGCATCATAAAAGTAAAGCCTCTGTAATGTTGTTATTTATTTTTCAAAGAACAGCTCTGCTTTCTTCTCTGGCTGCCTTGTGCGTCATGCACTGTTTCATGATCGATGTGGTGGGGGAAACTTTAACAAGTTTGGAACATGCTTATGCAGAGTTGAGCAGAACTTAGAAAAGCCATGTATTGATGTGTAGTTTTTGGGTTTTTTTTGCAAGATCTAAATGATCATGTTCTGGATTCGAAGACAATCTAACCCCCACAAATCAAAGCCTGGGGTTATTATTGGCATACATCAAACTTATCAACAGGGTTGTGATTGAGATCAAGAGGCTCTCATTCACTGGGCTGAACATTCCCACCTTTGACTTTTCTTTATTTTTTTTAAAGTAATATCACATTTTCCGTAGATGGTTTCGGGAGCAGAGTGAGATTGTGTGGGTGTGTTAGCGAGAGATCAATGGAACGGCAACAAGGAATAGGGCCACGAAGAATAAAGGGAATGAAGCTGCTGCCAAAATCAGAACTTTGTCTCAACACAGAGGCAGTTAATTAAGGACCTTAGTGGCAGAGCGTGCCTTTGAATTAATCTGCCCTCATTACTGTGGAGAGGGTTGTCAGTTTATTTCCATCTCTTTACATTCAATCTGTTTTTCTTTGTTTTCTTTTATCAGCGTGTCGCTCACTCACTCACCCCACAAACTTGTATTCTGTTTTGTTTTGTGTCTATGCCGCTGTGCATGGCTTCACTACCCATCCAACCGACTTAATGATTTCATCTTCTTGTCACCTTGGTTTTCAGTTGATATCTTCATGCGAGTTAACCCATGAATCAACAGCAGTCTAAAACATGTTTTTACTGTCAGTCTGTCAAAATCATTGGTTCAAATTTGAAATATGTATGTGTTTGCCCAATTCTTTAGTTGGAAACCTGAGAATAAGTAGATCAAAAGTACAAAATTGGCATTTATTAGGTCACAGGCAAAGTATACCAGTGCTGGGCTCTTCACAGACAAAAAATTCTCTCTCAGGGTCTCAGTGGGCAAAGAGTAGGGGTGGGACGGTTCACAAAATCCGCGGTTCGATTCGATTCACGGTTTCGTGGTCACGGTTTTCGGTTCGGTTCGGTATATGTTGATTGTTAGGAAAATCTATTATGTCTCGTATAGTCAGGTTAAAACTGAAAGAAAAAAACAGTCTGACATTTGATACATTATTGTGACAGTCTTAGGTTAAAAGTAGGTGAGATTCTGGCATTGCAAGAGAGGAAACGGTGCTAATTCCAACATGTGCTTCCCTCTAAATGCAAAGTAGTCCATACAGCAGACCTATAAACTGCTGTTGGCGCGTCGGATTTTTACCTGCTACGCTGCTGCGCTTCTTCTTCTTGTTTACTACTGGTGGTTGGCTTTGGGCGCAGTAGCGCCACCTTCTGCTCTGGAGTGAACACGCTTCCCACTGAGAAAAAGGAGCAGTGCATGAACCGTAAGCAACACATGCGAACCGAACCGAGACAGTCGAACCCAACGGTTCGGACGGTTTTCAGAAACCGTCCCATCCCTAGCAAAGAGCTCTGAGATCTGGGTGTGATGGGCATTATCTCCTGGGCTCGGTCCACCTCCTCAAAGGAGGACCAAGTCCTATTTGCTAATTACCTCAGGGCATAAACAGGCCAGGTCCTAATTCATGCGGATGACATTGGAATGTGGTAACAAATGGTGTGTGTGTATGTGTTGACCTAAAGGTGTGGATCTAATGCAACGGAGAAAGAAAAAGAGAGAAAAGGACACAAAAGTATAGTTCTAAAAAGGAATAAGGCAATCTGTAATTTACATAGATCATGTTATAGCGTACAATGCAAAAGAGAGTAATTATAGCCTAATTCTAACATAGGATATCTTTTTATTCAATTCTAAATCTAGCTAGTATGCTCTTGTTAGATATGTGAGCCTTGAGGAACCATTCTCCCCAAAACAAGTCTGAAAGGCAAGCAGTCACATGAATGCACAGGCATGCACCAACCCTAAAGGTGACAAATTGTGCCCACAATTGTCCAATATCTTCCTGAAATGTATGACACAAACACGGGTCAACATATCAGCTATTATAAAACACCTCTCGTCGGAAGAGGGAATTTTTAAGCCACTATACAGCTACTAAACAACCTTTTCTCGCCAACAAGATGTTCACAGCCTAACTGAGAAATGTGTGCCATTACTGACTGTATTTGGAACTCTTTATTAGAAACACGCTTTTATGCAATGGACACAGAGAGTGGCGACAGTAATGAGGAGGAGGGTGAGTGTTGGTCTTTAAAAAAAACACAGCTTCATGTTCTTTAAATAGTAGAACGCAAAAGTTAAACTACAAAGAATTTAACTAACTTTAATGCTTCTTTGCAAAAATGTTACCCAATCAAAAAGTAACTAGTAACTTCTTTGTTGCTATAGAACATGTTTTGTTACCGAAGTTGTTAGCGACTGATGCTAAATGCTATCTCTCGATTTAATATAGAAGCATGTTGATTAGTCAAACCGAAGCAAGTTAGAAGCAAGCGAGGTGGGCAAAAGCTGAGACCCAGAAGAGTGGCAGAATGAAAATGACGAACGACACAATTTATATTAAAAAAGATATATTCACACCTGGGAGGCCCAGAAATGCAAGATCCACATTTACTTCTGCTTTTCAGTGTTAGTACTGACATCACAAACTCAAAACGTCTCCTCCTGAGAACATATAAAATAGCTTTTAATTCATTAATCTGTCGTCTGTACCGCTTTTTCCTAGTAGGGTCGAGTTGGGACTGGAGCCTATCCCAGCTGACTTTGTGGGAGAGGCGGGGTACACCCAGGACGGGTCGCCAGTCCATCACAGGGCCACACAGGGACCAACACACCACACAAAAACACTCACTCCATCTGGCAGTTTGGAATCCCTAATTAATCTAACATGAATGTTTTTGGACCGTAGGAAGACATCAGCGTACACAGAAAAACATGCATGTACACGGGGAGAAAAATATAAACTCCTTTTCCAGATTTTCCTTTCCGTTATTTTTTCTAAAACAAATAACCATGCAATTCAAACCCTCTTACTCCACTTTTTTCCTCACCATGCAGAGCACTTATGTTTTGTTCATACCGCTGCATGTTCGTGACAGCTTTTAGTAATTTTCCTCTATTGTTACCGACTACAATGAAACGCTTATAAATCAGAAAACAATCAGAGTTCTTTATGACATTAACTGCTCAGTAAAATTAAATACAGCCCACTATGTATACAAAATGTACCGCTATTAATGTCGTGTACAGTGTCTGCATTCCCTCTGTAGCCTTTTAGTTTTCTGGTCTTTATTTTTCTGGTCTTTATGTCTTCAACATGTAAAAAAAAATGATACGTGTCTTAGGTGCATCTTTTTCGAATATGTATTTTTAAGACACAATATTGCACATCCCTTTTTCTCAGCTTATGAGACGGATGGGGCAGTGGATGTTATAAAACACAATTGTTGTCGCCTGAGGGTAGCATTCTGAGTTCCACGGGGAACTTTTTGATCTTTGAATACCGCTGACACCAACTTTGGATATCACTGATGATTATGCAAGTCCTGTCTGTTTTTTTTCTCCCTCTCTTTTTTGTGTTATTTACACCTGGGGATGCTGGGGGAATTACATCTATGGAGGTGCCATGTACCTCAACAAATGTAGTATGTGCCTTTTGGATGGTAGCCCGGATTACGGTGGAGCATAGGAGAGGTTTGAAGTGTGTGTGGCCCTTTGCTGTAAGTGAAGCCCCCATTGTTTTGCCCACTTTCCTGTGTCTTCTGTCTCTCATGCATAAAACAAAAACAAACAGAAGCAGATTGTATTTCCAGCATATCGCTCACACACTGTCACTGTCATGTCTGACACACTGGGCTCCCTATGTTGAGAAATACACTTACAGTATGTGTTTTCAATATTCACAAGTGTAAAAAAAAAAAAAAAAGCTTTATACTTTCGTTGCTCCTATCTTATCGTATAATTCCCGCAAATACGGCGAACGTTATATTCTGTGAGAAATATTTATTACAGCATGGAAACACAAAGTCTATTATCAATGCAATTGTTAGCAGGGTTAATTTTGAATTTATGGAGTTAATGGCATTATTTATATAATATGTTGTCATTTGGTCAGAGGTTAGCTAAAGCTATGTTTCGAGAGCATGGATTTTTTCCTCAAACGATGGGCTTAACACAAACCTCGACTCCAATAATGGCCCCTGGTAGACTGTAAATTTATTTAAAACCAAACAAAAACTTCCCACCACTCTATGTCCAACTATCTCTCTCTGGTTTAACATTCACATCTAATGAAATCTAGTTGTCCACCCATTTTCTGTACAGCTTATTCATAGTACGGCAGGCGGAAGCCTATCCCAGCTGTCACACAATGAGAGGTGAATTACACCCTGGAGAGGTTATCAGTCCATCACAAACATTCAAAAACATTCACTCCAACAGGTCGATTTACTCTCCCATTAACCTAGCTTGCAAGCTTTTGGACTAAAGGCGGAAGAGTACTCAAAGAAAAGCTATGCATACCCTGGGAGAGCATGTAAGCTCCACAAATAAAAAACCCTGGCCAGGAATCAGAATCAGAATCAGAATCAGAATCAGAATCAGAATCAGGTTTATTGCCAAGTAGGTTTTTAGACTTACAAGGAATTTGCCTTGGTGTTTAGTGCACAACACAACACGTCTATGAGAAGCAAGAATAAAATGTAGAAATAAAGATATAGGACAGAGAATGATAAAACTGAAAAAATACAGTCTTTAAAAATATAGATCTGAATGTACAAATGAACAATCTTTAAAAATATAGACCCGACTGTGCAAATTAACAATTGAGATGTGCAATGTTGATCTGCAACAACAGACCAGAAAATGCTGAAGCATTGGATAAATTAGTGAGATAGAGGGGGGTGGGAGAAGAATAGGTGGGGGTCACTGGTCTTGTTGATGAGGCCAGTTGCTGCTGGATAAAAACTGTCTTTATGGCGTGAGGTTTTGGTCCTGATGGTCCTCAACCTTCTGCCAGACGGGAGAGTTTCAAAGAGTTTGTGACCAGGGTGAGAAGGATCAGACATGATCCTTCCTGCACGCCTTAAAGTCCTGGAGGCGTACAGGTCCTGAAGGGATGGCAGATCACATCTGGCATCCAAGAACCCTCTTTCTGTGAGTTGATGCTGCTATTCACCACACAGAGCCCCTAAATACCAGAGACAGTTATCATTCAACATAAGATTCAAACCAAGATATTCAGTCTAAGGGCTCTAAAATAGATGGACACCAACTCTTCGGTTAAGAAAAGCACCTCCAATCCCGTTGAGAATGTGCACTTTATTATGTCTGTATCGCGATGTGGACACTCCTGAGGACGCTCAGAGAAGACTGAGAACAGCAGCTAAACAATTCTGGATTGAGAGGTTGTTCCTTTTCATTGCAGGATCACGGCAAAGTCAGAGCAATAGAATCTCTCGATCTCCCTTATCTTTTCGCTTTGGTTACCCTCCAAAACACAAAAATAAAAACACTTCAAATCCCTCCAAACCGAGCAACGTAAACCCATTTTGAGTTCACAGAACTTAAGCACACTTCCTTGTTTGCTGGCTTCCAGTGTGTCGACCACAGAGGCAGCAGCAGTCATTATAACCAAGAAGTAATGTAGAGCGATGAAATATTAATCTCTCTATTTTTCTTTTCCCCCCACGGCGTGGTTATGCTCCAGTTGACAAATAAAAACACCTAAAGCTCCGTAGAAGTGTGTAACTTGGCCAGATTTTTGAGCAAATATAGCTGAAGCAGTCTTTTTTGCTGTAGGCTTAGTCTGGCTGTGCCAAGACTCCAGCGAGGACTGTCGGGGTTGAAGTGACACACTTCACCAGACTTAATTTGCCTAATCTACCCTGAACCTGGGGCCTCGGTGGAAATGCAGCAGACCCAAGGCTGAAATAATCATTTAGCTCCAAGAGAAAAATTCCCGGCCGGCTTCAGTTCTGGGTTCTGTTGGTACAAATGCACCTGTAGTTGTTTGTTTTTTTTTTCCTTTCTGCCATCAATCAGTGTCTGACTTCGCCCGCAATGGAAAAGCGTAACTAGCATTCCTCCCTGCGTCAAATGAGAGTATTCAGTCCAGCAGTTACTGGTCCCTCAAACACAGCAGATTAAAATGCTGCTCCTGGTAAAAGGAAACGCAAATAGTCTGTTTTAGTCAGAAAAAAAGGCATTTAAAGAATCTGCCGTCAGGTTTAGAAAGCTGTAACACTAGTTACTAAGAAAGTTGTTTCAGATTTTGTTCACTATACAAAAAAGTATGAGACTCATTACATCTAATTTGCAAAAAAAGTTCAGTTTTGAGACATTTAGTAGACACGATGTCATGTCACAAATTTTGGGGCAAGAAGAGAATAACATTCATCCATTTTCTATACTGCTTATTCCTAAAAGGGGTCGCTATCCCAGCTCAAAACGGGCAAGAGGCAGGGTACACCCTGGACTGGTCACCAGTCCGTTGGAGGCGCACACAGAGACAAGCAACCAAACACGCTTACTCAATTCTAGGGGCAATTTGGAGTGTCCAATTGACCTAACGAGCATGTTTCGGCACCAGCAGAACCAACATAATATCTCCACACAGAAGTGTCCCACTTCCCCATGGGACTTGAACCAGGAACCCTCTTGCTGTGAGGCGATTATGCTAACTATGCAGCTCTGGGACTTACATATAAAGGCTTAAAAACTAAGTATGCCAGCATAAAGTCTACTGACAGTTGATGTTGCAATGAGCTTATTTATTTATCAGTTCTACCAATGAAACTGCTAGAATAAGCAGGAATCAGTAAAAAAAAAAGACGACTGATGCAACATGTCCGATCCCAAAGAGTAAACAGTGAATTAAGTGATGAATAACTTAAATATATAGATACTCTATAGTGTCGTTATTCTGAAACAAATCACTATTGCTATAAAACAAAGAAGATTAATATAAGATTATTCATCAACACCTGCGTCTTAATTCTCATTTTTGTACATTCATACAACCTTTTCTATGGTCTGGCAAAAACCACCTATGTGCTCATCTACTCTATACTTTTTTGCAAACATGCAGATTTTATTTAATGAAAATGTCTTCTTGGTTTGAAATTCCGTTTGCCACAAATATATTTTGCAGACCATTCCTTTTTCCTTTACAGATAATAATTAAGTCACTAATTGAATTAAGTTTTCCATATTTATGAGTTGACAAATGAACTATTTGCCCACATTAGGATTTCTCACTTATTCATGTCAAGCAGACACTAATCGGTTCTGTACTTGTTGCCTCACGCTTCCGCTTAAATGATAAAATGATAACATTGATTGAATGACACTAAACCCTTCACATATGGTTTTCAAACTATAAATAATTAATCCGTACATGTTCCATATATATGTATATCTAAGCATGCGTTTGTGTGTGTGTGTGTGTGTGTGTGTGTCAGTAGGGTGGACGGTTAAGTTAGACACTTTATATCAGTACATTACATGGACACACACTAGGGATTAATATTGTCATGACTATGACTGTGATTGTGTCAGATATGCACACTTACTGACTGTGGTGTCAAAGTAAAGACGATCAGTGAACGCTTGGATCTTGAGCAAAGCCGCAGTCATATAGAGTTTGGCTTACCGCCAGCAACTTGCCTCTTTTTCTCAGAGATGGCTACCATATTAATGTTTCAAATCCTCAGCAGCAGGGACATGAGAATAGAAGTTGGGCAATTCGTAAATAAGGTGGCTAGTGCACTTTATATCTGTAGAGTAGCTTAGGATATACTAGTCCTGGTCCTTTTCCAATTGTGTCCTATAGGACTGATATGTATTTGATCAATATTTTACTATGTTATGTTTGGCTGAGTGGTTTTAAACAAGTCCGTGTCAGCAATCACATTCATTATTTTGTTTTTATGATAGCTCAGTATTAGTCAACCTTTCTGTTTTGCAGAGACTTTTTAGTCTAGGCAGCACTGCTACAAAAATTCCACCAAAAAATGAAGAGGTACCGAAGAAAAATGATGATTTGGAACCTCGGACAACCACTGAAAGCATTTTTTTCTGAATTAGTTACAGTATGCTGTTTGTTCGGCATCAGTGTTATGAAGAATTCTGAAAAGCTGCCGATAAACATTCTGGCACCATAAATACAAAACATTAACCCTTTAAAGCCCGATCAGAGACAAAAAAAGAGATTTTTTTTTTTTTTGGTTTGAAGTCTCTATTTTGCCCATTAACAAAATATGAAAATATACATCTTTTAAATATGAATAATTTATTAATAATTAATTTACTGCACAAAAGGTCAAAATTATTGCCTTGTAGTCTGCTGCCCACTTTCAGGTATTCTGTTGTCAAATATATATGATTGTGTACAACACAGTTTTCAGCAGCTTTTACAATTAAATGATGCAAAAGGTCTCAGATGCAAAACATATGATCCATATGGCATTGTAGGGTTAACCACAAAAAGCTCAATTTTAACTCTGTGATTGAATGTAGAAATGTTTCATGGAAACTCATCCATTACCTTAGAAATATTAGTGAATTTCTTCACTTTTGCATAAAATAACCCAGCCCAATTTTATTTTTTAAAGGAATAATTGCTCCTTGCAGAAAATGGTCTGACCCCTCCTTTTACTCTACTCTTCCATAAAGCCGCCCTTTAACCAGAGTTTCCTCCATCAAGAACAATGTCCTCCCTGCAGTTATGTGGGCCGGTATGGCGGCGCAACGATTTTTATTGGTCCAATAAAGCTGAGGCTTAATAAGTGTAATCTGTCCGCATGCCCAAAGGTTAGAGCCCGGCAATATATCAGTGTCCCATCGCGATATTGCTGATCTATAATTGCCTTGCTGGTGGCTTAATTGTTGAGGTGTACATGGAGATCATTTGGAAATGATCCATCACTTAGTACTGGAATAATGAGTTTCCGATGGCTGGCTGGGTTGAAGCGGCTCCCTTGCTCCCTAAAGAGGGACGGTTTGAACCATTGTGCTGCACTGTGTGGTGAAGCATAGCCGAGTGGAAATTTTAAAAGTGAGACTATATGTGTGAAGGGGATTGAGGGTTGGGTTAATTCCCTGGTGTTTGTGCATATTACTCACTGCACCACTCTTAATCAAACCAGCTTTATCCCCATGCATCCTCAAATTTGTAAGAACTAACATGCAATACACAGATATCAGAGCACGTCTTTTCGTAATCCATGGAGCCGAATCTCTGCATTATCATAAAGAAACCCTCGCTCTTCCCTCTCCGGTTCTTATTCCTCTGATGTAAACTGTCAAATCAAGCCAAAAGTGCCTGTTTCTTAAAAATGGGACAACCATATTTGACAGCACAGTTGGATTTTTTTTATTTTACTCTTTTTTTGACGATCTGCTCGCAGACTCCTTCTGTGCTTCCAAACAGCTATTCCACCACTTATCCGCTGGACACATGCCGCGCGCTAATTTGTAATTTTCATGTTTTAAATGTCAACCTGTTGTTGATTATGCGGCGGGCTTCAGCCATTAAAGCACCTTCTCAAAAGAGCGCCATGCACTCGAAGAGCAAAGGTCCCAAGCTGCTGCTTTTGAAAGGCGCTCATTACCATAACAAAGAGCACAACATTTTAGTAATCAAACAATCCCGCTTTTGCTACCTGGCCACGGTGCTGCAGTGAATTTTAGACAGTTTGAACTGGAACTAAAACAACTTTAATGAGGCCTGGTGAGCAGGGAAGAAAAATCCTTTTTTTTTTTTTTTTCTTTTCATAATGTGACAGTCCGTGATGGATGGGATGACGGGGATAAAAAAGAAAAGTTGTGATGAGCTCGGGCGCAAACGATTGTAGTTGTTGCTGTCACCCTGAAATATTGACATGAGATACGTCTCCAAGAATCTCTATATGTGTCTGTGATTTTTTTTTTTAAATCCAAGTGAGAAAGTCTTCTGGGTTCCTTTCCCGCTGAGGTAATTTACATTTTGCTCACCGCTTCCCCACAGCAGCTCAGTAATGGCGCCTGCACTATAATGACATATGGTATTTAGTTTAGCTTCCTCCTTCCTACCAATGTTTTCCCATAGTCAGAAATGTTTCAAGAAGTATTTCTTCTCTAACCAGCTTACCTGCAGAAAAAACCCGACAACAAACGAAAAGAAAACAGACATTCGCTTTTCCATCCAGCTAAGCAATGCACAGCAGCAGCAGCTGTCTTGACTTTGTATCCATATGCCAAGAAGCAATTCCACTGTGAGCAATAGCTTGTACTAGTCGGGTACTTCTTTTTCCTTTTTTTTTCCAGCAAACTTGTATTTTCCTAACGTCCTGAAAATTTGAATTTTTCTATTAAAAAATATCAATATCTATGAAGTTTAAAAGAATAATGAGTACAAAAATTTGAGTTTAATATCAATCTATGTCTGTGATTCCCTGTTTGGATTTACGTATCGTAATATCCCTGTTAAGTTATTTTATCAACCAGATATCTTTTGATATAGAACTTTCCATCAATGCCCTCTGGTGCATTTATTATTATTGTACAATGATGTCACAAATAAAAGTGCATGGGCAGAGGGGGGTTTGGGGTTTTTCTGATTGCATTCCCACTGCAAATCAAAACTGGCTGATGGAGCCGATAAACATTATAGAATCATGCTGTATTTTCCTCTATTGCACATAATCTATGTGCCAGAGCCTCTGAGTATGTCGTCGGGCTGTGAGAAACTAACAAGTAGACAGTTGCTGGTTAAACATCTTTTGCTGACACTATCAAGTCAAGATTCTTTCTTTCCCTCAAAAATGTGCTTCACGTCAAACTGACAAAGGCAAACCCTATACAATTTGTAGTAGTTCGAGTATTTTCCATTTTGACTGGCTACTGACTTTTTTCCGATTCACATCTTCCCAGGTAGAAATCAACCGTGGAAAGCCAGTCATGATGTTTTATCCGGTGAGACAGCGACAGACATCTAAATCGAAACAGTAAATGAAACGAAGACATCGTGGAAGAAGCATACATTCACATAAGCAGTTGAAAACCCAATTATAGTTTCCTCCTAAACCTGTTTCTGAGGTTAAGTTTATGTAAAAAAGAGGGAGAATCTATATTTGTAAGCATGCTTTTAAAGAGGGGATAAAAGACTAGATGAAGTTGGCTAGTTCATAAGCTAAACTCTAACTCAACATACCTTTTTTTTTAAATCCCAAATCTAAATACACAATAAAAAACAAAATTAGTAAGGTCATAGCTTTTTAACAAATGTAGTTCCATCTTGTTATGACACAGTGTGATCTCTGCTGTAATACTGTTCTGTAAGTAGTCTGTTATCAATGCTCAATACTTATGCACATAATATACATTTTTGCAGCTGTAATACCTTGATTTCCCCTTTCCAGGACAATAAAAGATGTATTTCATTTCTACGTCACATGGTAAGTTGGCTTGACAGTTCTCATGGTACTTTTCCACTACTAGTTACTCAGTTGTACTCAGTCCTGACTCCACCTGGTTTACATCGGTTTCCAATATTATCGAGAACGGCCTCAATGCCTGTAGGGTCGTTATAGAATGATCGCCCAAAAGTCCTGTGACACGAAGCAACAAACCGAAGCAGAATAATCTTTATTTGACCAAATGTGTGCTCACAAACAAGGAATTTGGGTGATTATATACCTGCTGCACCTTGTTGCGGGACCTGTGTCGGTTTGATTGAAGCCAGTGACCGCACTGACAATCACAGACTCTCAGGTTCCTCTAGGAAAGACTTGAGTTTGACCTTTTTTTGCTGCGCACACCCTTAATTACATAAGGCAGAAATGGTTAATCGGATATATGGTCAAATTCTATCTAAATCCCACCTTCAGGTCCCCTTCAAGGGTTTAAAAGTAACGGTCTCATTAGTGATTCTGTGTGACCTGTGTGACAGCAATTTGGCAGCAGTCAAGAATAGAATCAGTTAAATATGTAATGATGAAGTCAATATTAAAGTTGCCTTTTTAATAATATGATGAAATCAATAAAATTAGACATTGGACTACACTCTCTAGCTTAAGCGGTTCTTGTAAACTTTGTCTTTCTTATTACTAAGCACAAACTACACTTATTTTTCACTTCCACTCTCACCAGCACGCCTTGGGAACTGCACTTAACCAACTTAAAGATCTGAATTGTCCCTCTTGCAGATTCCGATGTTATAATTGCATATTGTAAATTGTTCTTTAAAATGCTCTTCCCCTGTGTCCTTGTAAGTTGCTTTGAATAAAAGCATCTGCCAAATGCATAAATCTAAATGTTTCATGGCAAATTATTTATTTTTCTTTACGCTACTAGCAAAAAATAAGTAGAGAGAAATGCATTTTCACTTAATTCCGGTGAGTTATCAGTTTTATGATAAAGCAATGTCTACATTTGGAGGTATAAGAGCTACACATACAGGGCCATGTCAAGCCAGGGAAGTCCATCTCAAGCGTTAATGTTCAAGAGTTACTCTGACTTAAGAGGTAATTTTATTATAATGTCATTCTTTTCTGTTTGAAGCCTCTAAGACTACTTTGTTAGAGAAAAACTACACTATAAAGCCAAAGCAATTGTGGCTAAAAACAGGCGCTGTGCATGAAATGCATCAAAATATCTGTTTCTAAAATTCCTCTCTGCGGACCTCCATCTGTTTAGCTCAACAGACAAAACACGCAGGCACATAAATTTCCTTTAATATGTGAATACTGCAAAAACACCGCATGTATAAGCTGCTGACCTGCAAGCACAGAGCCTTTGATTCAGTAGATGGGGAAGATGACAGATAAACAGCATGAGAGAACCATGGAAAATCAATGCAGAGACCTCCGTGTCATTCATGTGCTGGAGATAAATGCAACATAGGGGAGAGCCGCACTGCAGCCCGCAGTGTCTTTGTGTAAATATCACAAGATTCAGCTGCTGGTTTCTTTTTAGAGCAATCACTGCACGCTGAAGAGGCGTCATTGTCTGTTCCCACATAAACCTACAGCAAAATCAATACCTTTAAATCTTTATTTGGTTCACGAATGCTTGACATTAGAATTGGAAATAACCTAAATACACATTTTTGTCTCCTTTTTATATAAATGTACTTTAGTTTAGAACTAAAGTCACTTATTGACTTCTCCGGACTGTCTTCAATTTCTTTTCTTGGATTTAGAATTGGCACATAGCCCTTAGTGAAGGATGAGTTGCAGACATTAAGAAAGGCTATCTTTGTTTTTATTGAGCAGGACACAAGTGTATAAATGAATATACATTTAACAACAAATTTGATCTCATTAGGATTTTGAGTAGCGTAAACACACAGGCATTTGATCAATCCAATTTCACCCATGATTCATTGCAGCACCGTGATTCACTGTTGTGACTGAAAAACATAAAAAAATCAAAAATCTCTATTGACCTCTTTTCGTTTCAATTTCAAGTACCCACCCAAATTCGGGGTAATTGCTGGATTCCTGCTAAATCCTCCTCTTATCCTCATTCCACTGAAAAAAGAATATGACTAATCCAGACTTGGTCAGTGTCAATACATGTAGTTAAAACCATGAAACCTATTTTTCCTTATTCTTCATTTACGGTTTGTTACACAACCATGTAAAAATTCAACACTGAATGATTCTATGCTTGATGTGTTGTACATGTTTGTGTGCCTTTATTGAGTATCAGGAGGAGGACATAAAGATACACATTGTTAAACCTTCTCCGCCCCCCGTTCTAAATCTGTGTAAAACCTGTATTTCAGCCTTTACGATGCATCTTTATTTGGCCTCTGTGTATTTTCTACACAGTGGCTTTGCTCTGGTCACTCATCTCTTTGTACAATTTAACTGTGTCAATTCACCAGCAAAAAAAAAACTGTAGCCATCACACGAGTGATTTATATCTTCCTCGTGTGTGTGTTTTTTTTTCTCTCTCCTTCGTCTGACTTTTCTTGGCAGACTGAAATTGCTTTATTATTCCCCCAGAGTCGGTCAAATCCCCCAGCAGCTACAGACTCATCACCCGTCAATGGCTCTTTGTCTGAGAGGAAATAAAGTGTCGGGATTTCCTGGGTGACAGATTTGTGTAATCGTCCTTTGTCCGTGCCGCCGCGACAACGCAGTGGACACAACTGGAAGAAAAAGAGCAAAGGGAAAAAGACGTTGGAAAGAGGATGGTGGATTGGTATTTCTTTTCAAGAGAAAATTGAGTTTCTTTCAAGGGGGAGCTCCTCAGGTAGAGAGCGTCCAAGACCTCCCTTTGGTTCCTGAAAAGGCTAAAGTCACCTTCGTTTTGATTGAATCCAATGAGTTATTGTGGATTGATGATGAAAAAAGAGAACTGATTGTCACTCCGACAAAGAACATTCTACTTTTTTCTTGAAAGTCATGATCACATCAAACCACAACAGTCTATTGGAGCATCTTCTTAGTTTATTTCTGTGTGTGCAGGATATCAAAACAGACAAATATCTCTATTTTCTACAGGCCTTGTAAATAGTTGGACCACAAATGCATTTAGAACATTGCTTAGTTAAAATCAAATGGTGGGTGGAAAGATAGTAGTTTTTTTTTTAATCAAGTTCTCAATTTGGAGATTCTGATGCTGGCTAAATGTAGATCCACATAGATCCACAATAGCTAATTGAAACTCAATTGTTTACTGTCTCTAACTTTGTGATCTGCAGTTGGTTGAATTATGATCCAGGTTGGGCAACACCATGGTGCAGCGTGGACAGCGTTAAAAAGGCTCCCTCTATGGAACTTCTGTAAAGCCAAAGTCCACAAACAGTATATGATAACATTTATTCAAACTGCTATCACCCTCGTTAGTTTCCTGTTCTTTAACCCTTTAACGCCTGATCCAAGAAAAATAGGATGAACATTGGATTTTTTTAGTCTGGAGTCTTTCTTTGGCCCCTCAACAACATATGAAGAAAAAAAAACAGTAATTATTTGGATCAAATTAGCATGCAATAAGTCAAATATATATTTTGGTGTAGTTTTCTACTCGCTGTTATCAGGTATATATGAATGTGTACAACAGGGATTTGAGCAAAGCTTTTACCATTGAGTGATGCAAAAAGTCTCAGATCCAAAAGACTTCAGAAACCGTATGCATCAAATATGATACATTTGGCATTATAGGGTTAAGGAGAGAGTTATTTGCTCTATACTGCCTCTCATCTTAGTAGCTGCCAGCTCTGGTCCCCTACCCCTCTCAGACTATTGCCCACTTGGAAGAGGTGGTAGATTTGTGTAGATGGTGCTTATATCTCTGCCAAATGTTGCTTCTGATCTCACCAGTGATAAGCAGGTAGTCATATCCTAGCTGCCAGGAGGGAAATGAGAGGGTGTCGACTAATTCGATATGAGAGGGAAGCTCATGCATCGAAGGCAGCGACTCAGTGGACCACGGTCTCTGCCGTGCATTAGCTCAGATAGACTAACAACTAGCATGGCCGCCCGGATTTGGCACTGCTTCAGATGGACATTAGCACAGCACAGGTTGGCATGTGAAAAAACAATACCCATATACTTGGCTCCTTTAGAGCACCTCACCCCATCAGGATTTATTTCTGATTCTCCTAATAAAGAGCTTCCATTAACCGCGTGTGAATTAACCAGCAAGTTTCCTGTAGCATTTAGAATCTAGCATAATGTTTACTTTATTTTCTGGAAAACTGAATGAGGCCTTGGTTTCAATATCTGTCCAAGGGCCAAGGAAAATAGCAGAAAAGATCATGTACATCTTGAACCAGAGTACATTGTAATTTTTTTTTATGGAAGTATGTACAGTGGGGGAAATAAGTATTTGACCCCTTGCTGATTTTGCAGGTTTGCCCACTTACAAAGAATGCAATGATCTATAACTTTAATCATATTCATTTTGCGGAGTCCGCTGTGGGTCCACCAGGCTATGCATCAGCTTTTGACCTGTTGCCATCAACTGTTGGATTGTTGAGTTCTGTTCTTGTTGTGGGTTGTATGTAAATGAAATTTCGTTCTGTGTGCACTCTCTGCATGCAAAATGACAGTAAAAGTTGTCTAAATTGTCTAAATTGTCTAAATCATATTTACATTCTAACAGTGAAAGACAGAATCCCAAAGAAAATTCCAGAAAATCACATCATATGAATTTATAAAAATTGATAACCATCTGATGAGGAAAAATAAGCATTCTTTGTAAGTGGGCAAACCTGCTAAATCAGCAAGGGGTCAAATACTTATTTCCCCCACTGTACATATGAATTTATATAGACACAGACACAGATAGATAGATAGATAGATAGATAGATAGATAGATAGATAGATAGATAGATAGATAGATAGATAGATAGATAGATAGATAGATAGATAGCTA
>JABUIW010000152.1:81403-100384 GCA_013363375.1 Menidia beryllina | reverse complement strand
ATGTTTTCAGGTTGTGTTTTCATTGTACAGCTCAGGATACTTTCCTCTTTTTTGGACATGTCTTTACTCTTCTATGTAGAGTTTTCTATCTGTATTTATCTTTCAAATAAGATTGTTTCTGCAACAGTTAATAAAACAATGCATATCAGACAAAGTACCAACTCATGGGAATAGATAATAAGTTGTAAATTCAATTTTGTAATAAGAGAAGCCCTTATTCCACATGCTTTATTGTACCTGCTGTTTTTTGTTCGTCTTTAAATAATAATCACAAATCTTAAAAAGACCAAACATAATGCTGCTCCACAAATTTCAAAATTAAAAAAAAGTTTGCTTGAGCTTGGGTTATCTGAATATGCCATGTTAGAACTGCTAATATCAGTCTTTTAAAAAAGGCAATAATTGTGCACAAAAATAATATTCACACTGGTGGTGATTAAAATAGTTGAGCATAGAACTATAAAAGGCATCCATGACCATCTAAATAATAAGGAAAGAAGAGCGACTTAGCCCATGGCTGTGTCTGACCAGTTTCCCCTCTCCCTTTCACTCTTATGCAACCTTGAGAGAGCATTCATTTTTTCACTGTAGCAATTCTTATTCACCCATTTATCTTCACAGTCAGTAGACAGGGACAGACCTCAAATGCATAGATAATCTAAAAATATAGGCTTTCAAATGCAGGTACCATAGTATTAATGCTTAATTGCAACATTTGCCCCACAGGGGCTACATACAACTGAACAAGTGAAAAAAAGAAATAATAAGAATAATGCAAAGAATCAAGTGCAGAACTAATCAAAATGACTCTCGGAGGAGTTAAACTTGCAGAGGTTTTTAGCCTTTTCACAGTAATACTGTCTGAGATAGTTTTACAGCTGAGATTTTATATTTACCACCTGCTATAGGTCTAGAATATGTAATCAAATGTAGTATTTTTAGCATAACTTTTATTTACTGAAGGTGTGACACTGTTGATACCATATTACGCTTTTATGAAGGATTTTAATGTTTGCCTGGAGAAGAATTCTATGGATTTGAGTGCAAACAGTCAGATACCAGATTGAAAATATCAGTCAAATCAAATATTACACAGTTTGTTGTCACCCTTGAGCCAAAAAAGTTGGTCTTTTGTTGTAGACTTAACATTGCATTCAAACATAGCCAATGGTCTAAACTGATATCAAAGTATTTTTCTGTTGTTTTCTTTTCAGTTATATCACCCATAAGGTCAACATTCAAGGCTCCAGGTGCATATTTTTATTCTTCCCTAATAAAACCAACACACTTTTTTAGAAAGTAGGATTTACCATTAAAGAGCTTGTCACGTCTGGGGGAATGCCTGGTGTCTCGTCGTGTGTTGATTACCTATTGTGTACACCTGGGGTTCCCCTCCATGTGTTTAAATAGTCCTCGTTTCCCATGTCCTGTGGAAGTTCGTTCTCTCAGGAAGGTGGGTCTTGATGGAGGACTCAGGCGCGGAGATGCAGAAAACAGGGTTTATTGGTAACAAAAAACACTCAAAGAGTGGAAGTCCAGACAAGGTTAAAAAAACACGGCTGTGGCAAAACTATGACTATGGCAAAGTAACAAAATAAAGATTAACAAAACTGTAGCAAGACGGTGGGAAAACATGGCTATGGGAAATAATCAAACCTGACCTGACGTGGGGAGACGGAAGACGAAAGACGGAAGACGCAACAAGAAGGACGAAAACGCACTGGCACAGGACATGGGAAACGAGGACTATTTAAACACATGAGGGAGGGGAACCCCAGGTGTACACAATAGGTAATCAAGACATGACGAGACACCAGACATTCCCCCAGACGTGACAAAGCTTTAACGTAAGCTTTAACTTATTAAAGACATTCACAACATCTTACTGGTGAAATGGCCTAAAGGAACTTAAGTCACGTTTATCAGAGATCCCTGTTTTTCTATTCAGTACTTCATAAGGAAATTTAGAAATTTCATTGTGAGATGTTTGACAGATTATGATCTGTAGCGGGATGGTGTGTTTTGATCAAATCTGGGTTACTCTTGATCGTAAATATTTGTATTTGGTTGTGTCAAAAGTAATTAACAATGTCAATCTTTTCTGAATAGAGCTGAAAATACCTTTAAGAGGTTTAAAGATTGTTAAGTTGTTCATATATTCAAAAATATATAAATATGTGTTATGTGGGAGTAGCTTTAATAAACAGCAGAACTCAAAAAAATGTTTAAATGCGGCTGAGACAACTGCAGCGATAGCAATAGCAGTCATGTAAACAAGTTTATTTACATTAAACATTCATGAATAATTGCAGTAAAACAAAGAGCTCTACAAGCTGAACAAATGACATGGCAAGGGTTTGGGTTTTATTACTTTTTTGGGGGTTTTGTTTCCAATTTGAGTTCTTACTGCATTTCATTGTTTCTGGTCATTTTATCACACTTTCTATTTCAACCTTTAGTTAGTTCTTCCTTTTCATGGTTTTTTGCTCCTTACCATTTTCACCCTAAGACTCTTCAGTGTTTTTTTTTATCATTCTGGTCTTTGACTTCAACTCCTTTCACCTGAGCTCCACGTCTTTAGCAGCCTGTGTAATCCCTATCCCTTGTGCGTGGGTTCTCCCGGTCCAGTCACTCTTTGTCAGTTCCTCGTCCACTGCCTGTCCGGTCGAGATGTTCCATTCATTGCTCTGTCAGTCCGTCATTTCTTTCTTTCTTTGCTGCCTGCTGATGTCTTCCAGTGCTTCTCCTGGCACTTTTTTTTTCTTTCTTTCTTGGTTTTGGGGCTCTTTATTCTTGGGAGTTATTTTCATTTTAGTTTTGAGTTTTTCCCTGATTCTTTTGTTATCAGCCTGTTTTTGTTAACACATTCTTGTTATTCCCAAGTCCCTAGCTTGCCATGTCCACATCTTGGTCCTTCCACATGCAATACACCTCCAACTTTGACAATACAATTTTTATTAGCGACTTCTTTAACCTCAAATGCATAGGCGAAGAGAGACTTAAAGAGACTTAAACAGTGAATAAAAGAGTGAAATGCAAATACGACGCATGTTAACAGGAGAAAAGCCAGGGGAAAAAAACAGTAAGAAGAAGTCTGTATGTATGAAATGTGAATTGAATCATACAAGTTTACTCCAAATGTGAAAAGAAGCAGCTGAATTATTGTTTTATTTAGAAATTAGCAACTTCTATAAGCTCAAATGCATGGGTGAAGAGAGTATTAAAGAGACTTAAACAGTGAATAAAAGAGTGAAATGCAAATACAACGCATGTTAACAGGAGAAAAGCCAAGAACAAAAAAAAGTAAGAAGAAGTCTGTATGTATGAAATGTGAATTGAATCATCCAAGTTTATTCCAAATGTGGAAAGAAGCAGCTGAGTTATTGTTTTATTTAGAAATATACACCTTCAGCCAGATATATCATGGTCAGGATTATATTTTAATTTGTACCCAAAGACTTAATGCTCTGTGGCAGACGTTCGGCCTTGCAGAGCCGGTCGATGTTGATGGGAGTATAAAAACAGGCATTTTTATGAAGACACAGCTAACATACTGTTGACTCTGAGTGACAAAGAAGCAGCCTGTGCAGTCTTTGGGACTCACAGCAAAAAGAACATTCTAAACAATTGTTTTCCATATTGAATGAGTGTTGAACCGCAGAGTATTTAGAACTGAGTTTATTGATTTATGCTTCAATCTGGAGAGCATTGCAACCAGAATAAAGACATCGTAGGAAGAGAAAGAGATATTTTTAATCTAGTTGAAATACACTACACAAGGAAGGGAGGCATGCCAAATGGACAATGAGCAAAAGTAGTATGCAGACCTGTGATCAGCTTAGTTATCATACAAACAACAGCCAAAGATCAAAAGGACAAGAGGCAACATGAAATCTTGTTTGAGGCGTTGATGGAACCAAACCCACAGACCTATGCAACGCCTCATTTGTAGTCCCAAGGAAAACTGAGACAAAAAACAATTCCAAAACACTCAAATAGATAGAAAACAGAACCAAAGCAGAAAGTGAGGAAAATTGTTGGCTTAAAATAAAACAAGCAAGCTCCTTGGCTCCAATATTCACGATAAGAAATTCAAGTTGCTGCTAGCTAGTGTTGGATTTAAAATGGAAACCAAACCCTCTTGTTATCCTTATCAGCTGTCTTTATGCCAGTGTTAATACTGTCTTAATTGTTTAAACATATTTTTAAGGATCACTCAGGTTCTGCTTATTTTGTTGGGGGGAGGAAACAATTCTCCGGCTGGAGACTTTTAGTGCTTGTTTGCGTTTGTCCAGAAGAAAGCCTATGTTTATTTTCCACAAAATCCACGAATGGCTGAGACAATAAATGGAAGCTGAAAAACCAAGTTTAACGTCAGCAGTTCCATCTGTTGATTCCGGTATCCAGTTAAATCTGGATGTTGCCAGAATGAAAAAAAAGATAAAAACAGCTGACAATTTCATGACCAGTGATTTCATTACGCTTCTCGAACCTACCCACGATGCAAAACACCCGCTTGATACACTGATTTAAACCAATTCTAAAAGACTGAAAGAAGACCAGGGTGCAGAACGTTGGAAAACACGAATGGGATCAATTACATGTCCTTGAAGAACAGTTCTGTTCATTTGTTGTACTGGCTCAACAGAAAATTAAATATAAATGATGTGGGTTGTTTAGTCTTGTGCACTAAAGTGCAAACAAAAAATACTGAAGGCGGTACTAATGTAAGAGAGATGCAGCACAGTGCTTTGAACTACACGACGTTAGACTTAATGTATGTTGAAGTTAAAAGAACATGGCTAGCGTTTTAGAATTGCTCGGAGCAAAGCAAAACTATGACAAGATGATGAAAACAAAAAAAAAACGAAGATATCAAAGCATAAGATCTGAGCTCTGAGGTGAAAGCACGCGAGCAAAGTCACGGCAATCGATAACCGACGGATCAGACGTCTACGCAATCCAAACGCACACTTGTGGCATTGCTAAGGAACACATTATATTGCACAAGTCCAGAAAATAACAACAATTTGAACAGAAATATATTTATTGCATCACATGATATGGTAAACAGCTGTCATTTAACACTGTTGGTATCGTAGTGGTGGTGGTTAGCACTGTCGCCTCGAAGCTAGAAGGTGCTGGGTTCGAGTCCCGGGGGAACCAAATTTGGTTCTGTGTGGAGTTTGCATGTTCTCCCTGTGTCTGCGTGGGTTCTCTCCGGGTTCTCCGTCTTCCTCCCACAGTCCAAAAAACCTGCATGTTAGGTTGATTGGACATTCCAAAATTTCCCTTTGGAGTGAGTGTGCATGGTTGTTCGTCCTTGTGTGTCTCTGTGCGGCCCTACGATAGACTGGTGGACCGTCCAGGGTGTACCATTCACCCGTTGACGACTGGGATAAGCTCCAGGTCTCCCCGCGACCCCATCAGGGAACAAATAGTAACGATAATGGATGGATGGATGGTATCGTATGAAGTGTCTGTGATTTGGTTGAAGAAACGTAATGCTAATTCTGAGCTGTTTATGAATGGCTGAGCCTCAGGAAAGAGTCACTGCAGAGATTCAAACTGTAACATGTGTTAATCAGGCAAATTACATTGAACTCTTATTTAATTTGTAAGCTGTATAGAAGAAATATTTGCCTTAGCTAGTAATTAACTTGTTGATATTCATCAGCAAGTTAAAAACAAAACAAACAAAATAAATTATTTTTCTTCTTTGCTTTAAAATGTTTGCTTATCCATCCAACCTTTAAGGCTTGAAGATGGGAGAATGGCTCCTCCATCATCTTGCAAGAATGTTATTCTGTCAGATCTCTCTAAAGCCTTCAACCATAGACAAAAAATATCTCCTATAAGAAGATTGACTACTTTATGATGAAAAAAATGAGGTGCAACCAGTCACTTCTTCATGGCAAACTCAAATGGGCCATCCTGTTCATCCAGTTCATGTACTGCTAAAAGAGCATGACAGTTCACAGATACTTTTTTTTATTTAAACATTTTTCAACTTCAGAGAAAGTCGCGACCCTCGTTAGTTATTGTCAAATAAGGAGGCAATCTCCCCAGTAAATAAGACAATATGGTCGCTCTTCTTGGTGCTAACATGCACGTTTTATTCCCACTGCAGGCCTTCACCTTGTAAAACAGCATAAAAAAGGTCATGCTCATGCCCACACATTCCTCTGAGGGGAGCTGACACGGAGCGAATAAAAGCAGATTTTCACTGAGGCTTATCTGGAGCAGCAACTGGTGTTGTCAGATCTTGAGACAGAGAAGAAGCAACCACGTCCACACGCTTATCATGAAAAAAAAAAAAAGAAAAGCTGAGGCAGGCAGTTTGATTTCTTTTATTATATAAATGAGGAAGGAAGAAAAGTTCTTACATGTTTCCCTTTAACTATTTAACAGTTATATTGCTGTACTAAATCCAAAGTTGCTGAGGGCTACAGTCAATCCCAGCTGCCACTGGAAAACAGATGCAAAGCATCTTGAAATTTTTTGGGGTCCATTTAAACGTTCTGGAACCTTCTGGTTCACACTGTGCCAACAAGGAAAGACATCAGTGATGATGATGATGATGATGATGATGATGATACCCATTTGGGATGGGTTCCCAAACGACATGAAGTTTGTCACTAGTGGAAAAACTTCAGGATATTTATCGCCTTTCTATGAAATTCACCCTATCTGCCTTCTCTAGGCCCAGAAAAAATACAAAATTTGTTGTGCAAATCAATTTGTCTTGCCTTACAAAAAACCCAACAGCTACTTCCCACATTATGCAGACTTTAGTAAGCGTGTCAAAGCCTGTGGTACAATATGATTTTTTTTTATTTAGCTTAGCATTATTAAGTAATGACCTGTTGTGTTTTGTCAATAACCAAAACTGGACTACAATAAGTCTATAGTCCACTGGTTCCAAAACCAAAAATTGTATTAGATTAATGATATTTAATTTTCTTTGGAATAAACTGCAAGAAAACTGATCACATTTTAAAATAGTATCTGGTTATAAAAACACATAGAAAAATAAGTTTCAAGTTTTTTTGCCTGCCAAACCATTTTTTCCCTGAAATAACAGAAGAAATCCATTTGAAAAATATATCTGGCTGTGAACCCTGGTCGGATAATCCACCTCCCCCTTGATCCATTTGAGAGGTTAAAGTGCAGGATTAAGGGTCAGTGTCTTGCAAGCTTAAACGATAAAAGGTCTGAATGTGGGCAGAATTGGAAGAACTAACTCTATCTTCTCGCAGTTTGCTGCAACAGACTATTTATAAATTGATGGTATGCATGTGACACTGTGAGATAAGGACACTGTTCTTGTTTTTTTTTAAAACGATTGGACTTGGCTGTGCGGCCAGCTGGGCATAAAATGATGCTTATAAAACATATGCACCATTGGATACAGCAGTGTTAGTCCATTTATGTATTATTTAGTAATTACAGGAAAGGAGCCACATCGAGTTTTGGTATTCAGAGAGACTGGCAACCGTGCAACAGTGTTGCCAGATCTCACGGGAGGAACAAGCGACCGGTTTATGAAAACAAGCCAGAAAAGAGGCCAAAAGGCTTATAGCAGCATACATTGTTTATGGCATTGTACATAAACAACAGAAAAATAATGCCAAACACTTTTACCATAACACTTTTTAATAACTTAGATTTCTTGAATAACAAATTTCTTCAATAACACTGATCAAAAGTGGATAACAGCAATATGACAGTAAGCAGACTCAACAAAAACTTAAAGACTTAAATTCTGTCAAAAAAACTGAATTTTTATTTCTTTGTATAGTCTTGTTGCGTTTTAGGGCAGTGAAACCCATGTTCATTAGTCTGTTGGGAGAGAAAGGTGCACTTTTTTTGTGCTTCTTGGTATGAGTATGCTGAATTAAATGGGCACGGTGAATAGGAATTTCACACCTGCAGAATCGGCAGAATGCCTTGGAGACATCTCCCATCAGAAGTCGGATCCGGGCTTTCAGAGTGCACTCTTTCTCCCACTCTTTATTTCAGTTTTCTCGCTTACTGCAGCTCATTCTCATGCTATCTCCCTTCTCATTTCCCTGTCACTCTGGGTTCTGGAGTGAGTTTGGGGGGCACCATTACCACGGAACGGGGGTTTGAAAAGTACAAACTACCTACCGCTAGTGTTTTTGCTGGGTTGTGGGAGATGAGAGATCTTTAACCCTATAATGCCAAATGTATCATATTTGATACATACGGTTTCTGAAATGTTTTGCGTCTGACACCTTTTGCATAATTTAAAGGAAAAACTTTGTTCAAAATCCTATTGTACACAATCAGATACACCTGATAACAGGGGGTAGAAGACTACACAAAAAATCATCTTTACTTATCGCATTAGTAATAAATTATTAATATAAAAAATGTATTTCTGTTTTTTGTTTTTACATATTTTGTTAAAAGGCCAAATAAGGAATTCAAACCAAAAAAAAAGTCATTTTCTGTTTTGTTTTATTCTTGGATCAGGCTATAAAGCGTTAAGGGTATCCAGTTGGAAAGAAACCCAAGCCCAAATATTCAAATTCATCTTAATCGCTATAAACCACAACCCACAGCACACAAGCTCTGCAAGCAACTTCTGAGAAAAACAATCCTGAAGTTGCTCATGATAAGCGGACTGGGACATTACCATAGAGTTTTACTGTGAGCAGCTTAATTAGTTTATTATTGTTAGTTTTGGTGAAATTTACTATTATAAAATGTTTTTATTATCTTCGACACGCTATTTAGGCCTCTCCGTGTGAAAAACACATGCAACTGTGAACCATTTTGGCTGTCACTGAATAATGGGTCAGTCAATTAAATTACTTTTGAAAAGAGAGTGATTTGCCATTAACGGGCTCCTTCAATGTGTTATTGATGAATGGCTAAATCCCGTCTACAACCTGCCTTTGCCACCCCTATCATCAGGTTCATACGTCAAATGGTTTTCTTGAGTTATTGATTTAGTAAGTTAAATATCAATTTTCAAAGCACTCTGAAAACACGGACTGTGTTGTCTAAAAAGTGTCTGTGTATGATCACAATGTCTTTGCCACCTCCATCTTGCTGACAAGTCCGTCTTTGAATCACCTCCGGGCAGCCAGACTTTTATATTTAACCAGGCTCTGCTCGGTGAATGCTCTCGGCATGGAAATTAAGCCCCTATCAACATCAGGAAAACCTGATTTCCAGCCAAACATCAAAGTCTAAGGTTCCCGGGTTCACTGGAATCTCTGTAAAAAGTCAGTAGTTATCACACTTTAAGGGAATTAGTTCAAAGATCAGTTCATATAGAGCAAAAATGAATATATTTAAGTTCACGGTTCACAATTTGAAATTCTGATCTACGTTAGCAGGTCCAAAATGAACTGCTTTATCTTGAATTCTCTTTTTTTTCCGCACCTTGCTCTGAAATATTCTGCCTGAATATTAAAAGAAAAATAGGTATATAATATTATGGAGCACTATGAAATTCTACAACATGGGAATAACAGCCATCAGAGGAGGTGAACCACATATCGAGACCCTCAATATCAAAATAAGTATCACAGGTTTTATCACACAGTTGAAAATCCATTTTCTTACCTCCTTTGTTCCTGTTGCTGGTTGTTTTTATAGTTGCGCGTTTTTGTTTTTGTTATTTCTTTTATTGTGAGTTCCAACCAGATTTATTCAGCAGATAAAATTATACTCCTGGTCGTGTGGGACACAAGTGAGAACATAGCCGTTGAATACGTATTTGTGAGTGCCAACTCCCAAACAATAGCTCAGCTTGCATTACAGGTTTGTAAAGTTTTCTTTAACAGTTTTCCCATCAGCTGGTAAATATAGATATAACAGTAATGAAGGTGTAAATTGTGTAATCCTGATTTCTCTTACAAACTGTCATTCATGCATTAAGGGCAAAAGTGGAGCTGGGTAGTGAGATGTTTCCCCCTGCAGGGGAAGAAACCGTTTGCATCATTAAGCCAGAGTACTGGAGAGCAAAAAAAGGCATATGTTAATAGAAAAAAACAGCCCTGTTAAACAGTCATTTAACAGGAGTCCGGTCACTTATCCATGCCAGGAGCCTTACTCTTGTGTGTTATTTTAACAATCCTTCGATTAGTGAACTCTGACCTGCCAAAAAGATCTAATTTCTTTTCTTCCTGTTTTTGTAACAAGAAAAAAAAGAATAAGACTGACTTCAAATCAGTTCCAAACCACATTTTAGAGGGGCTTTGAAATATAGTCCTTTAAATCAAGCCTACGATCAGCATTACACTGCAAGCAAATACTAATCTTTAACAAGTGCAGTTCTACAGTATCATTTGCAGCATGTCAATTTGATTGTAATCACGTCTGTAAAGCAAGTTTTTATTAAGATATGTAGCATCTAGCGAATACGAAATGAACTATCAACCAGCAGAGCTGAGGTCACCAGTGGGCCCCTTTGATTAATAGAGTTGCTCTCAATTATTCTATTAGGGCTAGAGGTTAAACCACAAAACTTTACCTCAAGATATGTGGAAAACCAGAGAGCCTTAAACAGGTATAATCAACCTGTCTTTAATGTTCCAACCACCGAGCCAATTTTTTAGCTTGAAAACAACAAAACAGGGCAACAGAAGGACGGCGATGTGACTGTTGACAGATGAAAACCATGAGGATTAAAACCTGGGCCAAATTTTGTTGAATGTTCATATATCAGCCAATTCTCTATGGATGCAGGAAACTATAGGAAAGAGAAAAATCTGTTCCAAAAAGACATCAGAGACTAACCAAAGGGGCCAATATATGCTTTCTCACAGCATGGAAGGTCTGCTGACTGTAGCCAAGTAAAAATCTACATGTCAGAGATTCCCTTAAAAAATCACAGCCCAAGGCTAAGAGCATGAGGCATCCAGTGGAAACAAATCCTTGTAAGCAAAACAGGGAATTGGCTTCGATTCTCGCCCCAAAGCTCAGAGATATTATCTGCGCTTAAAGACATCAGCATTTTCTCGTCCTCTCACTCATCGCTTTGACCCCGGTTCCACCGACAGGATCCCTGGATGGAAGGTCCCACAAGCTGCCGGTCTGCAGTCCAAGCGTGACCGAATGAGGCTTCAGACCGCACGGAAAAAAACCTCGATTCTTCTCAGATGAAAAACCAAAGCAAACCAAAAAGGACATTTGTACTTGTAGCTCGTGCTTTGTCATGTGTTTTCTTCCCATTCATCTCCGTACTGATTTACTGACACTGTCAAGCCGTTTGACAGATTTGCGTCTCTTTCCTGTGTCTCTTCTACTTTTCTCTATACTTGGCGGTCAGCGTTTCTGTTTTTTGCTGACCGCCATCTGTTTCTCCCGCTAATGACGAACAACTGTTAAGTGTTTGCTTTGTCACACATATTAGGCCCTGCAGTTAGGTACGGAATGCCTCCCACAGACAATTTAGCCTCAGCATATCTAGTTTAGATTTCACTCAACGGAAACATAAAAAAATCGAACAAGAACAGACTCAAAACTAGATTTGTTTCTCATAATTTTATTCATTGAAGAAGGGTTGTGTGTAACACTTATTAGCATTCAGTGTCTTAGAGAAGTGTCTTGGAAAGCCCTCAGTTTGAAGAATAAGAAACAAATCCTGACAAACCGGCAACACTGAATGCCACACAGGAGGGTGCCATGAGAAAAGTTGACACAACACACAACCCCGCCACGAAAATTCCATTTCCATTTAAAGTTGCGCGTAAAAAACGGAAAACTTAGGAAAACTTAACAGACAGAGGCCAAATCAGATCAATCAGATAGATCAGATAGACGATTCTACTCATAAAGCTGCTGAGAGACACCCTGTGGCAAAGTCAAAGGAAGATTTTCATCCAGATTAAACACTGAACCCATCATTTGCCGTCAAATTGCCATCCCCACCAGCTGTAAGTGGCCTGTGTGTGTCATTATGGCGATGCTATTGCAGCAGGGGTAAGTGGGGTCACCACTGCCTTCTTTTATTCCTTAAATGGTGGACAGAAAAATAAAAAAGGGGGTATTTAAGGGGAAAAACAAGCATTCATGTGAGGTACAACCATAATTATGCTTTTAGAAGCTATGCTGAGAATAAAGACGTCTTTTCCTCTTTCAGCCTCAAAGTCAGTGTTAAATGATACTGAAAATAGACAGACGGGAGAAGTGGGACAAAAACAGGAGGTGAACAGAGACCCGAAAGACTGGCTGTGGACAAAGTGATTATAAATATTTCCATCTTCTAAAACAATGGGATCTTGTTTTCTGGAAGTGTGCAGGTTTTTTTTGTTATTGCCGCTTTTCCTCCGCATGTCTTGTCACGCTCTCATTCGCCGTGTATATTTATGTACGCGCACATTTGCCTGGGCCTCCGTTATTGTGATGTCAAGGGATTTCCTGTCAGTCTGTTCGTCCACGAGTCACGAAAAAACAAAAAAAACGAGAAAAATCGAAAGCCTTTTTTAAATCCTATTGTGCAAAAACTCGACCTGCCTTGGACTGGAAATTAATTCAGGGCTGTGATTCTGCTCAGGGGGGATGACAAAATATAACAGTAAACAGTAAAAATACAGAAGTGGAACCATATTTAACACATTGTGACTCTGCCAATCACTCACCGTGCTACTAGGTCTGCCCGTGGTCGGATATCCCTCCGGGGTTTACCACTGCCTGAATGGACATTATTATTTCATGAAGCTAATTTGTATTTGTGGGCAGGTGATTCTGGCTGTATGATATACACAACTTCGTCGGACGTCTCATACACACACATACACATACACACACCCCGGGCATAACAATCTGAAAACAAACATTCTCTCAATATTTGCAAATCAAACTCAAAGGTTCTGAGCTAAAGGGGGGGAATAAAACGTGCTGTTCTTGTCCTCTCCTGAGCAGTGTGCCTGTTCCGTGAACTTGGTTTTAATTACACTGATGTCAGAAGCCGGTGAGGGGCTGGTTAAGCCTCTCTGAATGTCCTCCTTTCCGAGCCTTTCCCTCTCTTTCCCCCTTATGAGGAAAACACACTCCATCCCACCAGCTCAATTATCCATGAAACACTCTCCTGCACGCGTCCTCTGATGATGCATTTTGTCGAGGACGACTCTCAGGATGTGCCTTTGAGCTCCAGGAAGATCCTGTGGCGTGCGGATAAAATATATATTTACGCCCGCGTTCAATAGTGTGGAGATCCAAGAGCAAGCTCTGATTGCTTCGCTTCCCCCCCAGCTTGTTTTGGGTTTTAATTAGCCAGCTGATGGTGATTGTTGCTGGCAGTTACTGTCTCAATCCTGAAAGCAGATTGGGGAGCTGCTGGTCGCAGTTGCCATGACAACAACAGGAACACCGGCGACTGGCGGTGCTAAGTTTGCCTTTCATAGTAAAGATAGACGCCTTTGTTTTATTTAACTCCGGCAAGGATTTGAAGTGGTTTAGGCGCTCGACAATACAAACACCGTGCAGTATAAAAGCTGCGCTCTTGTAAAATGCACCAGGATGGGATGTGAAAATCTGGGAGCAACTGAGACGTGCAGCTTTTTGTTATTCAGCGCCAGAACCACACTGTGATAGTAAAACTCTAACCTCATCTTTAATTCATTCTTTACCACTTCATAGACAGAGAAGGAAAAACCGGCCAGCTCCACAAAAGCCGTGCACGCGCCTTCCAGCGAATTCCACGGCCTTGTTTTTGAATAACAAAAAAGGATCACGGGCAGGCGAAAACAGGCTCTGTGCTGAAGGAAGCGCAGTGACACCGGTGGCAATCACGCCAGGACCCCTCTGGAAACCGTAGGCTGTTGGCCGCGCCGACACGAAGATTTTCTCAGCCCATTCATCTCGATGTTTTTCAGCCCATTTCCCCGGCAGGACACTACAGGACCACCAGCCCGGGCCACTTTGTCACTGCAACGTGTGAAGGTGGCAACCCAGAGGCCTCTCAGGATAGGAACAACAGCCTCACGCAGGGTGGATCTGTCTAAAGGAAGAAGAGAGAGGGGTCCACATCCTCTCCCACACCGCCGATGCACTGATGTGGTTTTGAAGGCAAAAACAAGCCTGCAGAATCCACATTCTGCACCCTCATTATAGTCAATTTATCAAGTTCTGATTTACCAGTTTAGTGGATGAAACATTAGCTTGGGCTGGGTTTACACTGCAAAAAAACATAACTGTCAGGGAGGTGGATCTTGACGGAGGACTCAGGCGCAGAGATGCATAAAACAGGGTTTATTGTAACAAAAAACAGGTTCAAAAACAGGGCTGTGGCAAAACTATGAGCAAAGTAACAAAGCAAGGTTAACAAAACAAGACTGTGGCAAAAGTACAAACGAGATTAACACGGCAGTGGTCAAGCAAGGCTATGGCAAAGTAACAAAATAATGATTAACAAAACTGTGGCAAGGCTGTGGCAAAACGTGGCTATGGGAAATAATCAAAACCTTACATGACGTGGGGAGACGAGAGACGAAAGACGCAAACAAACTGGCACAGGACATGGGAAACGAAGACTAATTAAACAGTCTTTAAACAGAGGGGAACCCCAGGTGTAGACAATAGGTAATCAACACATGACGAGACACCAGACATTCCCCCAGACGTGACAATAACAACATGATAAGGCAAACTAGTATAAAACCAACTCTTTTCCCGCCACACAAAAACTCAGGCACACACCTCCTCCCAAAACACCCGCAAACTTTAGTGCTTTCGGGTAAGGTAAAACTGTCGGTGTTATCATCTCATCTCCATTTAAACTCGATAGGTGGTTGGAAACCTCAGCGTGTGGGTACATGCATGAAGGGATGCAGTCACAGTGGGGGAGTTTTGGATCCCGGCTCCAGACGGAGGGAGAATATCCCTAAAAAAAATAAGTGCAGGTTCATCCAAGTGGCAACCACTGATGCTTGGTGTCGACGCCAGTTGCGGATGTAAGTTAAAACTGAACCAATGAGGTTGTATACAACACTGAGCTGGTCAGCGTGTTCAGAGATAAGGGTTTTTTCCACAGAGACTAAAAACGTTCTGCTTTTTCCTTGACTGAACTTTGTAGCCTCCGTTAGGGATTTGTTTAGTTTTCAGCCTTTTTGACTGCATCAACACTATTTTCTATTTAGGCCATACTCCCAATTATTACTTGAACCACAAAAAATATGTGTTTGCTATAAAGCAATATAATGCCATTCATGGACACCAAAGAGAGATGATAGGAAAATTAAATCTGAACTTAAAATGTTGCTTTATTTTAAATATGAACTATTTTACTGAATGAGCACAAGTCAATGCATGAGCATGTCCATGATGAACTATAAAGTATTATTATATAATAATCTATTCAAATTCATACAGTATAGGTCAAATATGATCAGATTTCATTTTGAAGGTATTTCATATTTATTCTACAGAGACATAAGGCGGCTGTAATTAGGTGGTTAGAATCATTTTGTGTCAGAGTCAAGGTTTAAAACTATTTCATTCATAAAGTGACAAAAAATGGCAATTGTTTGCTTTGATGCTTCATTTAAGTCACACAAAGTGCATAATGTCACGTTTGCAGCAAACTTGATTTTGGCTTTTCCGATGGCACAAGTTGAGTACTGGTGTGATGGTTCAAATCTTCTTTCCCATCTCGTTCATCCTACAGATGTTTCATGTGCCGTAACTAATCCTTTTGTTTCGAAAGATTTGGTTAATTCAATCAACTATTTTAGACAGGCTGCCCTTTACAGTTTGTCAAAATTCTTTGTCAACACTTTACGGACCGAGTTGTGACAGTAGAGAAAGTTATGAGAAGAAAAACGAGACTTACAAAAAAGCATCTTTAGTTTTTTTTGTGTTGAACCTAAAGTATCTCAACTACACTACATCATATTTCCCTTAATCTCTCCCTGGCCATCAGAGCAACCTCAGTCTGTGACCTGCTGATATGAATTCATACTAAGACTCACATGAAAGGACAACCCAAATACAGACACGCATGTGTACTAAAGTTAGTTTATCAGACGATGCTGACTCAGTGTCTATCAGTAATATTTCAGTATACATCTCCATGAACAGTGTTGTCACACAAAAGGCAAGTAAAGAATCAGTTTAAACTAATTTAAAACACAGCCTATGAAATCAGAGACAGAAGGAGAGAAGAAAATAGATGTTAATTGCTGGCACAATTAGACATAAGACAGAAAGCAAAAAGCTCGTGTTATATTGTAATTAATAATTGTTATGGATGGCACATGGCGTGGTGGTTAGCGCCATTACCTCACAGCGAGAAGGTTCCTGGTTCAAATCCCGACTGGGGGCCTTTCAGTGTAGAGGTTGCATGTTCTCCCCGGGCATGTGTTGGTTCTCACCGGTCACTCCGGCTTCCTCTACCCATCAAATAGCATGCATAAAGGTTAACTGGTGATTACGAATTGTCCGTCGGAGTGAGTGTGTGTGGTTGCCTTGGGTTTGTGGTCATGGTTGTTCATCTCTGTATTACCCTGTGTTGTGCTGGCGACCTATTTAGGATGCACCCCACCTCTTGCCCAGTGATAGCTGGGTTAGGGGTTTGTGACCCTACTAGCAACAAGGGGTGTAGAAAAATGAACGAATAATTGATATTGCAGAAGTATTTCTTATCTAATTGCTTGATTAAGAGATGTAATGATGAAATACAACACTCGATTACCTTCATAATCTTTTGGGTTCTGTCCACGATAATGAGTGAACTCCTCCATTCTGTTGTAATAAAGAAGGAAAAGAAGAAAGAAAAGACATAAGACAAAACTGGGGGTGTCCTCGTCCAGTTTTCTTCCAGCCTTCACCTTTGATCACGATTCTTTGGTTTTCACCAGACGAATGAGATCATAGGTGACTGGGCCAGCTTTAGAGTTAAAGGTGAGAAATTTGCCATTATGGTCATCTCAGGTGGTTTGAACATCTAATTTGGAAGGCTTGTGCTTGCTTACATATATAGCTTTTCCTGAAACATCAACTTCAAGATCATGATCTTGCTGAAGGAATAACATATCACCCGGGAAAATCTTGGGTTTCACACAGCGGGACAAACAGAATTTTATCCTGGAATCGGAAAAAGTTGGCTTTGGTGGAGCATTGTGAAAAACATTTACATTTCCAACAGGGTTGACAAGGGAGGATAGGTGGTGACTAATAGGAACCACCCAGAAATCCACAACTCAACCCTAACCCTAACCCTAACCAGTTGGAGTGGTTGACAGTCAATGAGCCATGGTGATGGTCTCTTTTCAACTTAACATCACAGCCTTTTACTGTAAATAAGTAAGTAATACTAGTACAATGCTCAAATAAAAATTCTTATCATAAGAATATTTTTAAAGATTAAATTTACTGTAGCTAGAATGTGAAGGGAGAGAACTAAAACCGCAAAGTTGTGGACTGTATGGCCAAAACGCTGATCTGTAAAAGTTTCTTACTACAAGCCAAAACCTACATGTCACTCAACCTAAGAGCTTGAGTGAAGTCAACTGGATTTCTCATTGGATCTGGAAGACATTTCACCACTCATTCAACAGGCCTCTTCAGTTGTACATTACATGTTGGGGATGATCACTTAATTAAGGTAGAGAGAGTCTACATGTCACTTATGTCATTCTATGAATTTTGTTTTTCAATATAGACAACAAAAAGTTGTACTTTAAATTAATATCAATTGATATTTGTCCGGAGTTTTTTGTGGCCTGTAACCCTTTCTCAGCTCTATTAACTTCCCAGTAGAAGCAGAACAGGAATAAAGGGTGATCAGCCAGAGTTTTGTTGGGAGGCCAAAATCTGCAAAGTAATTCCTGGCGGTAAAAGCCAAATTTTTGAGGGAGAAAAAAAGTCGACAGCTCAGTCGGTCGTGTCTCTGTTGAAACGGCTGAATTCACATCTCACACGAATGATCTGGATCAAATTATGCTCCCTGGTCCAGGAAATCAACTCATTTCAGCCACAGATATATTTCCATTCTTATCAGGGTTTTATCGCGTCCAAATATTTAACAACCTTGGCCTTGTCACGGAAACTATCAAAAAACCTCATCATTATAAGCAAGGTCTGGCTCTTGTGGAGTGATTCGTTTATAGAAACTGGATGGAATGAAGTTCAGTCATTTGGCACAAATTAGGAGGTTGAACACACTCCTAAACCGAAGAGGAAGAGGAGGGTCCGGTGTTTGGTTTGCTTTAATGAATTACATTTATTTCAAATATGTCTATGATTTTATCTCCAGCAAATGTTGTTGAAAGTGAGCCTTTGAATAGCCGGCGGGCGTACTTAGTCACATTAATGGACTGCAGACTTTGATATAGATATGTCACCCCCTGAGGAAAGGAGCATTCTCTTATTTTCTGTTTTTTTTTAGGGTTTTTTCATCTGTCTATGATGCAATGCAAGACAGTATCAGCGCACCAGTCAGATGCCGTCTGAAGAGGGATGTGCACACACTCACACTCACAGTCACTGTGCATCCCATTATTAATCAGCATAACACGGAATCATCAGCCGGTGTCTGCAAACTGGCAAAAAAAGCCAGTGTCAGTTCTTTTTGTGGCTAATGGCGAGGGATCCAGAGCGAACGGATGGCAGGGATGCCTCGTGGGAAGAGCAGCCTATGTGACAAATTGCCGGGCACAAAGTGAAGAACAATGAGACCGAGTAAAAGTCATCACAGGGAATACATTTTCATTTTCCTCTCAACGTTCCTCTCATCTGACATCTC
Source organism: Menidia beryllina (assembly GCA_013363375.1). NCBI lineage: Eukaryota > Metazoa > Chordata > Actinopteri > Atheriniformes > Atherinopsidae > Menidia > Menidia beryllina. Next base: position 81,660 of record JABUIW010000152.1, on the reverse strand, counting down.
CATCTGTCTGTCAGTCAGTTTTTCCACCAGCCTAACCCCATTGTCCCCCCCCCTTCCTCATTAACACGCCTTTTAACTGCGACATATAGATGACATTTTAAATATAAATCACGAGCATTAACATTTGCAAACATGGGACTTTTATGATGGCTCGGTAATGAGGTGTTGTAAATCCCTGGGCTATGGTTCACAGTGCCAGCGGACACATAAACCGCAGAGAGCACTTTTAACAAGGACAGGACGTGGCACCGCTCCGC
>JABUIW010000152.1:62713-76403 GCA_013363375.1 Menidia beryllina | reverse complement strand
GACAGCAGTGAGCAATCAAAAACAAACATTCATCTTGATTATAGTCCACTCTAAGCCCTGGGAACAGGATCGTTTTTGTCCATTCATCATGTCACCACCTCACAAGAGGAACTGTGCTGCAACTGAATAGTTGATAGCGGCTCTTTTTAAAGCTCTCCATTCCTGTTGTGTGTTCATGCCTAATGTGACAAAAGAATGAGATAGGGCTCAGATGCAAGGGCAAAAAAGGTAAGGGGAGAACATGTGTATTTCTGCTGATCATCAAGGTATATCTTACTCTGGGTACAGTTCAATGCCAAAGCTTGTGTCAATTCTTCCGGGTACAAGATGTTGCCATTATTGTACAAGACATGAATTGTTGGAGAAAAAGGAATATCTATATCTATACTCACATTACATTTCTGAATGTATGCCTCACAGCCTTGGTTTTGGTTTAGGAATAATACTGTCACAGAAGGTAGAACCGATTTAAAAGTGAGGCTGTCATTTAAGGACATATTTGAGATATTTATGAACACTATAATATACTGTTTGAAGGCCTAGCAGCAAAAAACAAGCAGTTGCTATTGGAAGGGACCCACCCAGTCAGATAAACCTGAGAGTGGAATTAGATACAGTAGCTGCCTATCATCCTCCTTTAAACATTAAAATGGAATGTTTCAACAAGAGTAATTAGGATTAACAACAAAGAAGCTAATTAAATCAAACATAGAAATCTGAGTCAGTACATGGATACTAAAATGCTTGGTGCTTGGGTTTTCCACCTGTTAGTACCAACCCAGTCTTGTTAAGCTGAGGTATTTTTGCATTTCTATTATGTTTATGTTTATGTTTATGCATTTGGCAGACGCTTTTATCCAAAGCGACTTACAGAGTAGACACAATATTACATTTCTCATCACTATGACAATAAGGGGAGGGTGTCTCCTAAAAGTTACAATTTTAGCGCTTTTCAATCAGATTTTCAATTCCGTAGCATATTTTTAATGGAAGCTGGAGTAGGGCTGAGTAGGTATTAATGAACAACCAAGAAAAAAACACAAAGCGTGGGTTGGGACAAAAGTGCCTTCTCAGGAACGTAGTTAGACTCTGAAAGACAAGACTAAAGACTTATTCCAAAACAACATGCAAATTGGCATCTAGTGCAGTATCCACCAAGGAGATGCTATTTATGTGTCCACACTTACACAAAGTGTGGCTAGTTCTTAAACCACCTCCTGTGCATGGACAATATCGAGATGCATGCAACGCAAAAGGGCAATTTGGACCCGTTTTCAACAGAAAGGAAAACACTGACTGGAAGTCTAAAGCCAAAAAGGGAGAAAACTCTGAGATGGTGAGAAATAAAGCAGCTGATAAGTAGGTGATGGCAAACCAACCAGAACTAGAAAAGAGGTCCGTAGTGATGGACAGCAACACTACGAAGGAGGAACAAAGGGAAAAAGGACAAAGGTGAAAAGGTATTGGAATAGAAGGGAAGGCAGCAGTGGGTCCAAGGGTTTTAAAGGCACTTGGTTCAATGACTCCCAAATTGCAGATCCCACGAAAAACATTAGAGATCCGTCTCATAAAGAGTGTAATCCAACCGCTAAAATTCCACTTAGAGCCTTTAAACTCCCACGCCTTCCAGTGGATTTAGGTAAAAATGTCATTTTAGCTAGTTCATATATCAGCTTTTCAATAATGGAAAATGGAAAAGCAATACTTTCTGTTGGGACAAATGGAAAATTTCGCTATTAGCAATATTATTTTCCATACAAGCTAAAAGAGTATTTCATATATTTTGAAATGCAAATATTAACATTTGACATGTAGTTGGCAAACATACAGTGGTCAGTCATTACATTAAATACATGACCAACTGGGAACGTTTTACTTATAAGGGCTGTCATCTTGATCTAATATCCCATTTCATTAAGATAATTCTAATCATGGGTACTATTCACTCGTGATTCGAATTATTCACTCCCCTGTTTTGTTCTTTTAAAAATCTAATTAAGTTTATTCCGGTAACTATCATGGAACCAAAAAAAAACTGTGGATTCAATTCATACCTTATGAATAAATGCAAGACACCTCAATTTTTCAGAGCTCGTGAACTGACATCTGTCTGCATATAACAGCCAATTTATATTCAGCTTTGAATCAGGTGTGAAACTACAAAGAGATCGTCATGAATGGCTGCATACATGTTTATATTTTTCCTTAACAAAGGTTGCTGAACAAGTGGACGTTTAATTAACATTTTGATGCTCTTTCCACTAAAACACAGTAACATCCTACCAGACTTTTGCAAAAGATTGCACTGCTGATTCATGAATAATGCAGAGCAGACTAGTACATATTTGAGACATAATACTCAGAGCGTATTTCTATTAATATTCACATCCATATGCTGTGTTAGTTACCATGCACAGTGTTAGAAATGTCAGAAAGGACATTCTTACACTTAGTAATTCTCTCGTAACTTGATATTGTTTTTAAAAATGGCCCTAACCAAGTATTCTGATTTCCCCACGAGCGCTTAGTGTGTCTGTGTCGAGATAACCATTTGGCATTTGGATGTGAAAATCAATGTGAATGTATTCTGAATTAATGACTAACGTTGTGTCCTACTTGTGATACTCATGCATTAATCATGCAAAGGAAGTTGATCTGTTTGCTTATACTTCGGATTTTGTTATGCACATTAAAAAATAAAGTTAGAGTTTTTTAAAAATTCCCAAAGTGTGAAATATAGCTGGATCACGTTATCTTTCTTTTGTTCACTATTGTTGTTTTTGTCCTAAGATATGTAATCGCAATCCATGATTCGAGGAATCTTTACGCTGTTGGCCTCCGCTGCATGTCTCACGGGCATTGGAGCTTTTTTGTCTATACTTTATGTGTATTTGTGCATGGCCAAGCCAACAGCAATTTCACCACACATTAAATGTGACGGATCAGCCGCACACCTCCGAGCCGTACGGGGAAAACAAAAAAAAATGCAAACGCGAACGCAGAGATTCGGAAGGAGTTGATGCGACATGACAGAGTAATGATAATGAAAGGCAGCTGCTGTCTGACCGCTCACCTGGACTTACCCGGCACAAAGTGAAAGTCAGAGTCAGAGTACAGTGCTGCTGTAACTCCCCACGTCTGATCTGGTTTGTCAACGGCAAGGGCCGACTTGGATCTCGGGGACGACGCGCTCAAACGTGAACGTGAACAGGGCGGCTTCGCACGCGGAAATCAGCACGTGGCACGTGTTTCTGCGTGGGCACGGACGCATAGGTCAGCACGGCTAGTGAGTGATGTGCTTCGGACTGTCAGCATGGCTTACAGTAATAAGACATCACGACCAAGACCCGCTGTGTACCGCAACGCTGTCGGTTGATGTGAGTCTATCCGCTTGTCTGCCACAGAGGCCCTCCGCATAAAAAGGTGTTACATGTCCCTGTTTTTTTTCGGGAGCCAGACGTGAGCCGTGAACACGACCAAATTCCTTTCCGTTCGTCTTTCTGTCAACCTGGCTTCCGCCTCTCATTCCGTGCCAGCCTCCGATGCACATTTAACAAGGTTATGCCCACTCGTTCAGTATGTTAATTTGAAGCCGTTCCGCTGTGGGCTGTGTGCTCGTTGGATTTTTATCACGGGCTCTCGTGTTTTAGGGAGCCGCTGGGCTTTTGCTCTCGACGCATCGACGTCCTCCTAGCTCATTACGACACAGCCTAGAAGCATCCTAGAATTTATCCACGTGACACCTCTGAGAAAGACAGCTCGAAACAGAAACTTGAACTGTCTTTACGACTCTAAAGACAACCTCCAGATCTTTCATAACTAGCAACACTATGAATTAATTAGATGCTGAGCGGTAATACCAGCCAAAGGTTGTTTTTTTTTTTTTTTTTTTTTTTTTCCAGAGCACTCAGAAACTAAGGCTTCCATTTTCACAGTTTACTCTGTCAAAGAGGAAAAGAAAATCCCTTTTTTTTTGCATGGATTTACCAATGTGTTTTTCTCTAGTCGGGACAGTGGCTACAGATAACACGCAGATGAGAGCAGATGATAGGAGAACGGGGCTTTCTGTGACCTTCCAAACATTCAACCCGTTTGACTTTGATGAGAGGTACACCGACGGTCAGAGGACCAACTGAGCTTTCGTTCTGATCTAAATAACAAACTCAGATGAGACGAGCTTGAAGTGAACAACAGCAAAGGTACACGGGAACTGGGGCCCTGCTTTCGTGACACAACAGTGCCACCTACTGGTTTATTGGGGTCATCGTGAGCTCACACCCTCCCTCAAACTGCTGCCTCTGTCTGTACAAAAAACAGAAAAATCTACATATTCACACCTCTAAAACTCACTGACAAGGAGCTCTTTAGATATTTGATTGCAATTAGTAGCTATTATAAATGACTGACTACCGTTTTCATAAATAATTCACAGAATCGTCTTTTTTTTTCCAGCCATATAGCCTCACATTAGAAGCACTGGAGCTAAAGGAAACACATCGTGTTTGTCACCAGGCAGTTGAAGTTACACAATGATATGACGCAGTGTTAATTCCTTCGGAAAAAGTGCTGGTGAAAAGTAGATTGCTCGTTTTTTTCTGTCGGTGGTCAATACATCTGTTTCCGAAGACCAGATGTCTGGCATCGCTCAGTGTTTGCTTTTGTTTTGCTTTTGTTTTTCCCTTGGCATGATGAAAGCGTGACCTGCTCTGCTCTGTCGGCTCATGCGTGTTGCGCCTTCGTCGCTGGGGTTGGTTGGATCTGGGCATTCGACATAGGGTCCGATCTAACAATAAAAGATTAGCTTCTTTTCTTTTCGGCTCTTTTCCTTGACCTGGCTGGAAAGCATGACGGGGTCAGGGAAAGAGCAGATGACACATTGGGTCTGCAGCGGCTTAAACCGCAGGTGTTCGATGAAAAGTTTACAACCTGTGCTTTAGATACTTTGTCTGTTGCAGTCTCCCGCTGTTGCACACAATCTCTGTCATTTCTATATGTTGCCGTTCCGCATGGGGCCGCACAGTGAAGCGGTGCTTATCACAGTGGCTTCAAAGCAAAGGGTTCCTGGCTGGGGACCTTCCAGTGTGGAGTTTGCATGTTCTTCCCGTGTTTGTGCGGTTCCCACTGTCTAGAAACGTTCATATATTATCCTCAATCGTTTGCAGGGTAGTTTATAATTAAGTTCCCTGTAGGGGGGAATGTTGCCCAATAATAGCTGGCATAGGCTCCAGTCCACTGTCCAAACCCTAGCCCACCCACGTTGTCGTGGTCACACAAAATTGTTGATGTCATCACAGACTGCTCATTCTCACTCCATTAGAAATATCCAGAAGTCTTTAAACTTGTATTAATCCCAAAACAATCAAGTTAGCATGGCTGGTGAAGAATAATTGAGTGTCCATTTGATATTGACGGCTGCAAGGATATTTTCTTCCCTTAATAAAGTATTGTAATAGGAATATAAAACAGAAAATAGAATATTAATCTCAGAAATTAAACAGATGTTATCGTGGCTGACACTGGTCAGTCTACTCAGTTTTAAATATTGCTTAGCATAGAACACTATTCAGAACACTATTCAGATTATAGTTTGTTTTTTTTTAAGTTTGCAAATCAAAGCTTAAGTGAGGCAAGTCCCAGTTTATTCATGTCTGCTTTAGTAACAATTGCCACCTGGAAAGGTAAAGACATTTAATAAAAAAAACACTTTACCCACAAAATAGAAAAGATATGTTTTGAGAATTGCAAATTGTCTCTTGATGCTTCAGCTAATCAACATTTCCAAGAGACCACTTGTAGAAGTGACCGCTGGCCCAGAAAATTACTAGGTGGGAGAATAGCTTAAACAGTTGTCCAATTTTCAAAAACACGAACGAGGAATAAAAGCTCACATGATTTAAAAGTCCTGATTATTAAGTTTTTTAACCGCATAGTTTCTGGGCCATTGATCATAAAATATGTTCTTCGTCTGGGGCTTAATGTTAATTTCATGATGATGCTTGTTGCCTTAAACCGGGCAGAAGATAAATGATAATGATCAAAGGGGTCAGAACTACTACAGGTCCATCTGCTGCAAACCACAAATTACTGAGAAGTCAAACAAGCCATATTTTAAAACTGAATTTGTATTTTCCTGGAGAGGCAGTAGTTATATTTCCATTTATTTGGGTGACACTACACCCTCATTTAAGGTGTTTTAATTGTGCATACGGTTTAATATAGCTTCACATTCATTTGTATCCTGTTGTGCCAAGAAACTCCAGGGAGAATGATCCATACCTGATTGCAAAACCACTAAATCAAAAACCCGCCACCCGGCAACTTTAGTTTTGTTTTGTTGCCAGGCTCTTCAAACTAGGTGAACATTTCCTGAATAATCAATGTTTCTGCAACATAAAGAAATGCCAGGAAAACACTGTCAGAACGAGCACAATGCAACATGTTCTCTCCCACACAATCTTTGCCATCATTTCTGGTGACATTTGTAAAAACTCAATTTTTTTTTTCTCTATATATTCTCATGTAATGACAACATGAAGTATTTGTAGCAGCCTATAGGGAAATGTGTGAGTTAAAGTAATCATCTGCTGGAATACAGATTAGCTTGCATACATTGAGAGAGCTTAATTTTACAGGCAAATGATCAAATATATCAGTTATTGCACACCAAATGTTGTTATGTGACACACGTGGAAGGTAATATCCAAGCCAGAGATTGCTCATCCTGACTAAGTAAAGGTCATTTTGAGCCATAGAAAATCATTTCAATTAAATATTAATTGTCTATAAAACCTCAACTAGGTCATATCAAAATATGACCTAGTTGTTGGGAACAAACGCTGAGGATTTATTCACAAATGTGATCTATTTGAAAAGACTATATCAGCATTTATTTGGAATAAGAAAAACCCTTGTATCATGAAAACCTTTCAACTTAGGCTGCTTCATCAGAATGAAAGGCAACTTAGGAAATTTTTATTTTTGGTTTGCCCATCGGGGCACTTAACTATTGATGAACTATGGATGAATGATACAAATAGCCTTCCTGTCCCTAAGTGGCTGCTTTTAGAGAATGCATCTTGTAAATATGAGTCTTTACAGGCATTTTTATGCATTGAACTTGCTCCAGCCAGACGCATCTCTCATAATACCACCACTCCCATTGTGATAAGTTCAGTGTGCATTTGGGATCAATTTAAGAGGGAATAGAGTGTACACAGTCTTTCTGTCTCTTGTTTATCCTTTTTATGGCAGACAGAAACTTTTGAAATCTGATATTAAAAAGGCTATATTCTCACTACAAGAGTTCCATGTTGATAATAAACACTCTAAGGCCCTGTTTCTTCAGATATCTATGATTATGAAATTTGTTTATCTATACTTTGACTGCCGCCCATCTTTCCCCAAACATTTATCTTTATGAAAGTGTTCAAATGAGAGTGCATAACCCCATTGCTCAACAAGGCTTGATCACGTTTCACCAACTAAAGTAAAAATGAGAGAAAGACGTACATGCAACATTTTAGTTATAGACTGGCTGAAGATTGGACAACAACCCATTCATTATCCCTTTGTATAAAAAGTATAAGACATTACATCTATGTGTTGACGGCAAACATTTCCACAATATTATCCCACTGGTGGAAAATACAAGAAGGTTCTTTCACTCCTTTCTCATTTACTATACATTTAAGACTTGTCCAAAGCTACACATGCACATATTTACCCATCAAGTTCCCTCAGTTTTTACCAAAATTCTAAAGGCACATACAGTTCTGTTCCTTTTTATTGTTTTATTTGGTAGTGAGCCACAAGAGAAATTAAAAAATGTGTTAACTTTGAGGACTTTATTAGCTTGGAGGCTCATGCTGTTTAAAAATAAAGACGCTCTTTTTCTGAAATACATTAAAGACTGGAACACATTAAACGGACAAATATCAACTGTCTATTTAGTTTTTTCAATTAGTTATTATGATAGCATACAGCAATATTAGTGTTAATGCAAGCATGTGTCCTATATGATTTGTTTTTATTTTTTCATTTACTTTTAGCTACCAACAGTATAATGGATACTAAATTAAATTTAGTCTCTAACTTGAATTGCCCTGAATGGGAAAACATACAAAACAAAGGAAAACAAGTTATCTACATGTTTTTTCTGAAAAATAACACGGCAAAACCTAAATGAAAATTGAACTTGAATTCTGCATTGAGGTGAGGGAGAGGCATTTCAGTGTCACAAGGCTTTCAAAAAGTTTGCACTCTTCTCTAAAACTTTCCCTAGCACATGAACAAAGAGAATTGATTAGTAAGTCCCTCTTTAGATCACAGTTGTTAGCGTCTGTTTTGACTGTCATGCATGTGTTGAATGCTGGAATATATAATACGTGATGAAAAAAATATGCGTTATCTCATCATTGCTTATATTTGGGGGTTTTGTTGCCACTCTCTGCCTCCTCCAGCCTCACATCGAGCTGGTTCAAAAGGGTTCAAGTTCAATTTGAGCTCCTCGTTTTCAAAATATGCTCGTGTTTTAATATTTTAACATATTATTTTAGCATCTCAACTTTTTTTATATTGAAAAAAGTTACAGTATGTCATCACATTGACAATGAAACCTTTACTATTATCCAGTGTTGATTTTATGAGCCTCGATCAATAGAGTTGAAGTCCAGGAATGGTCAGGAGTTTTCCAATTTCTCTATTAAACAGCTTGTTAACTTTTATTGTCCACAAACTGAATACATGTATTTGTATGCATGATAATAAAGCCAACGTCATTGATCAAGTGTGATCACACCATGCAGTACGTGAACAAAAAGACTTAGATCAAAACAGTGTCTGCACAGACTGTCGTGTTTGTATTGAACACCGGAACACATAGAGTGTGATCATAAAACCTGAGAGAAGCCAGTTATCCGTTTCATTTATTTATTTATTTATTACATTTCTCTCTGTCCCTGTCTGCCAGTGAGCCTCTGTCTGTCAGGAGATGCCTGTACTGCTCTTGTCACATCTATAGAAAGAACCGCCTTGTGAAGGCAGCACACTAAAATAACTGGTGTTAGGACTTGCACGTTCTTAAACACGAAGGGGAAATGCATTATGGATGCCCATTTCACCGTGTGTCACATCATGGCTTCATTTGCATGCATACCACGCATTTGATCTTCTTCAGGCAGGAATCACAAAAAGAGCAGAGATCAGAGATATTTGGCAGCCGAAGAAGGAGAGCCATGGAGCTCGACTCTGGCATACGCCTCTTTGTGTTGAGGCTCCAAAAGGATGTTGAGTTTGTGAAGTTCTGTTCGAGCGAGGAGATATCTGTTACAATGCGGATTTAGTTTTGCTTTGCAATTAAAAAGATTGTGAACACTAATAGTGTTCATTGCCACCACACAAAATACATATTTTTTACAATATGGAGCATTTAACATGAAGTTGAAATTATTTCACACATATATACACTTTAGAATACATTCAAAAGCCTGATTTATCCAGTAAAAGCTACTCATTATCCTCACAATGAGTGGACTATTGCTTTATCAGAGTAAGTACATTGCACATGTTGCAGAGACTCATTTAACATAAAATTGTTTGAATGATAGCAGTATAACAAGACACAAAAACTATTTCAGAGTGTGTGCAGACTAACCAGCATATCTGCCATGTTGGATCTGAAAGCTTTCTTTGCTCAGACTCCTGCATGCCTCTCAAAGTGTAACCCTAATCACGGGCACATTTGCATATGATTACGGTAATTCTTTTTTCATTGGTTATTTATAAGTATTTTTGCCACTATCTAAGTCCAGAATTTTCCGGAAATCCAATAACAATCAGGTTTTTCCCCTGCAAATAATGAACTATAAAGAGGTCTTGCTTTGACAAGGAGCCAATCTAGTTGTTATACCCATGCATTAGTGGTATTGACCATGCAGGTATAATCGAATTTAGGTTTAATTTAGCCTATTTTTAACTAACAACAAACTATTACTCTTTGCTTAAAGAGCAAGCAACAGTTTAGTGAACACGGGGGTTTCAAAAATCATACAACTATTTGGTGAAACGATTTCCAGCAGCTGTGACTTATTGGCTTTTTTTGCCCCAGTTACTTTGCTGGCTTTAATTAAAGACCACAAGCTGGTTCAAAAAAGCATTTTGCATATGGATCAATTCAGCGCAGTATTCTTTATGCCCACCTAACTGAACAAAATACTCTAATTCTTTATCGGCTCAGGGGAGTGTGGATGCGTTTTTGGAGGCTTTTGGGTTCATTTACCCTCCACGAAAGCCGCGAACGCTGAACTGTGTATTGGACTGAGAGGACAGGGTCAAGTCGGTCTGGATCGTTACACGCGCATCTAAACAGGAACAACTCGACGAGGATGAGTCCACAATCCAAAATTGTTGGTCGTATGTGCACAAGTAAACGAGAAACAAGTCAACTGGCTGTCCCACTTTAACTCAACATACTGATCTGACAATAATAACGTCAACTGAGCAAAAGCAGGGTTACTCTGACTCATTGCTTTAGCAAGTACACAAGCACAGGCTGCTCTAATGAGCAGCCAACTGCCTAGCGAACTATAGTATTACTGTGCAATGCAATGCAGAGCTTTTAGTTTCCATCAATTTGCTCTCCAACTGCAAATCTACAGCAAATAATTGCTATGGAACACCTCAAGCAAGTTTCAAGTTTCGAGTTTGGTAATTGATTGTCATGCTGTTCTCAATTTAATCTCATGTGAGTGAAAAGACAGGGAGATAAAAAAAGTCAACTCAGAATATACTATCATATGTTAGCTAGCAAAGCAGAGCTCAGAGTCCCCGGCAGTGCCTGTTTTTGCTCTGCAGAACTGACAGATTGGGAGAGTTTCGGCACTTCTAAAGAGTTACCTGATTCGCTTTCTGATTCCCACTAATCTTATTCGTGTTCTGTGCAGAAGTGGCTGTTTTTGTGGGCTCTGACAGGGGAGACAAAGTGACAAAGTTTATGTGTACTGATTGTGTAAAACAATCTACAGCAGCTCCACTATTGACAGGTCAAAGGGCGAAGAGTTATGTGAGGCTGATGGCCATCAGGTTACACATCAAAACTGATCTGTTACTTAGCATTTAAACCGAAGGGGTTTCATCATATTGGTCCTGGAAGCATTTGTAATGTAGAAATGCAAAGATACTAAAAGCTATATAGGGAAAGACCAAATTCACCGTATGATCTAACTGGGAATAATTATCTAATCATACTTGCATGCATTAAAAGTCACATTTTAAAAAGTCCCGTGACTGTCCTGGAAGTCCTTTCTGAGACTGGAATAAAGTTTTTTAAGCCATTTTTCTGTACCTTATGCTGTGGAGACACAAGCAGATATATATGGTAATTTTCCTTAGAAATTAAAAATGTCAGTAAGATCACTTTGATAGACAAAGAATCATTTAGATTGTAACTGAAACCTCAAGGTATGTATTTGTATTTATAAGATTGAGGGTAATCTTAAAAGCTTGAACAGAGGACTGGATTCTCTCTTGGGTCTTAAAAATGTTTCACCTGTGATCTGAAAGCCTGTTTCAGTTCTTAGAACTGGAACTGATTCATCATTATGCAGTAGAAGGGGAACACCATGTCCTGACCCATGAAAGGGAAAACATACTGTACGTACTCTAATCTGGACCTAAATAGTCCAGAAAAATCAAGTTGCCGAATTATTTCAATGTGTCATCCAAGAAGGCATCAGTAGATATAGAATTGTCTAGAAAGTACTGGGCCACGAACACAGAGAAACACAGAAAACATAGTTTTCAAAGGTTGTAGAGACCAACAACACCATGTATTGGTTGTGTAATCCTTACATCCATATATGGGGGTAAAATGATTCATCATACTGTCTTTATAACACAACATATTTGCCCCCATTTACCAGGAAAAACTATTGAAATAGGAATCATAAAACCCTGTGGCACAACACTGATTGTCATTGTCACACATGCAGGATGTACTGGTCTATAAAGAGGTTACACAATGTTTTCTTCTAAACACTTATGCATCAATAGGCAACATGGAGTTCAGTGTCTTCAAAAAAAGAATGTTTTAGTCGGAGGAAAGCCACCGACCTTTGAATTGGCTGGTGGCTGCTCTTCCTGAGATGTTGCCCCACCCTCATTGCCTCATGGAGTTTTTATTTATACACGTTCTTCAGCTTTCCCTTCTTCAGGCAGAACGATAATCATGTCCCCTGGGGTCCAGGTAGATTTTGTGGAACCTCCCTCTTGATATTATTTTCTATTATCTTGCAATGATAGCATTTTATATTAGCCTTTTAAAGACTTTTTTGAATGATAAGTCATGAATGTGCTTTTTTTTTTACCAGACTTGTGCTAACTTCTCTTTTGCTAAGACTGTCTTTGTCTTACAACACAACCCTCTTAAGTGAATCAGTTTGTGGAAAGAGCATCAGAGAGGTAGAGAAGGAAAAAGAAATTCAACTGTGCACACACAAGGTTGAGAGGGCCGACGCATGATTATGAAAAAAGAACTCAGACAGCAAATTTCAGCTCTTGTTGTCTGTATGAAGCATCTTTTTTTTAAATGATATTTGAAATCTTTTTTTGTTCACATCCTGTCTGGAAAAATTAACAATGATCTCTTTCCTGTAGTTTTTGGAAATGAACACACAACCTTGTTCAAAAGGTCTTGATAAAAATGCTCTTTAATCAGGTAACATCCCTTAGTGACAAAAATAACACAAGTAAAACAAGTAGGTGATGGTGTTTATGATTACTGAAGAATTTATTATATTAACAATGAAAGGAGAAACTCAAATCTTTTCCCAAATTACTCCTTGTGGACCTTTACATGGCAGTGGGGTTGTTGATTTTTCCCATGAAGAGGATGTTTCCAGAGGGGTTCTCCAGGATTAAAACCAAGAAGGGCCTGTCAACTGTGAGTTTTGATGGCACGCTGTAAAAATACAACTCAACAAAGCTTGTGGCTGCAGCTTCTGTTCCCATCTCTGTGACGCTCAGCGTTGCCTTGTGGGATGCCTGTGTACCAAAAGGGAAAAGCTGTTATGGTCTTGGCTGTAACAAGATACAATACCTTCATTAAAATAAAGTCCATTTTGGCCACCTTTGATACTTTTATTTTAGCCTCGTCATATATTCCTGAGAAATCTGCACTGTCGCCAAAAGCCATGGTCATGCCCATTTCTTTTAATGTGTCATCCAGGGAGGAATCAGAAGAGATGGAAAATTTTGGCAAGTCCAGAGCCACATAACTGGGAAACACAAACCAGCACCGGTGTCAGACAGAATGCTATGGTTGCCTTGTCCATTGCTTAACATACAAAAAGGTGCTACGACATGGAAAAGTTACATGTAAAAAGTCGTAGTTTTAAATGAACCATACCTATCAGCAACTGAATTTTGCCAGTGCCTGATGGTGTTCTTGTCAATGTGGGTCTCAACATCCTTCATTTTCCCTTCATCAGGTAGGACGAACATCATAGAGGTCCTGCCCTTATAGGGAAGTATGATGACTGTGGTCTCTCTGCTGAGGTCCCAGTATATTTTGAAAAAAGCTGTTCTTGACAACATGTCCACTTTGACTTTAGTTGTGTTGTTCAAATGGAAATCTCCTTTGTGGGTCCGTTCACTATCAAAAGGATACTTCCATTGTCCTGTTGGAAACATATTT
>JABUIW010000152.1:0-62703 GCA_013363375.1 Menidia beryllina | reverse complement strand
TCGTCAGCCCAGACAACAACGAACAGCAGGGCTGTTAGCAAGCAGCTAACAAAGAAAGCACGCATCCTTTACAATCTGAAACCAGTATGAAGAGAAACATTAGAGGAGACTGAACTTGTCTTATTACAATAAATCAAAATAGCATCTGATAATTGATATAACATCAAAGGCAGCAAGAAACTTGGGTGTCATGATTGATGACCAGCTGACCTTTAAAGATCAAGTTGCCTCTGTCTCTCGATCCCGGCGCTTCACATTACTAAACATAAGAAAGATCCGCCCGTACCTAACACAACATGCTACCCAGCTCCTGGTGCAGTCTATGGTCATCTCCCGCCTTGACTATTGCAACGCACTCCTGACTGGTCTCCCAGCCTGTACAGTAAAACCTTTACAAATGATCCAGAACGCGGCGGCGCGTCTGGTCTTCAATCAGCCCAAAAAATCTCACATCACCCCTCTGTTCATTGAACTCCACTGGTTACCTCTGGCTGCCCGTATCAAATTCAAGTCCCTGATGCTAGCCTATAAAGTGCTTAAGGGTATGGCTACTTTAATCCTCTTGCAAAGGCTTATGTCACAACTCGATCACTCCGGTCATCAATGGATTGTGGTCTAGCAGTGCCTTCACCAGCTTAAGACAATCCAGACTGTTTGCATGTGTCGTTCCAAGATGGAGGAACGACCTACCAAGCGCCACAAGAACAGCAGAGTCCCTGTCTGTCTTCAAGAAACTCTTGAAGACCCACCTCTTCAAAGAGCATCTCCTATCCTAATCCTAACCCGTACCTCTATCCCCCACAACTCCTTCTGCGGTCCCCTCTACCTCTTTCTCTTGCTATCACCACTAATTCTGATCAGTGTTTCTCCTCTATATAGCTTATTGTCATAGTGATGAGAAATGTAATATTGTGTCTACTCTGTAAGTCGCTTTGGATAAAAGCGTCTGCCAAATGCATAAACATAAACATAAACATAACATAATTTAAAAATGAAGACAGGAGACTTCATCATTACATTTACACCTATTATTTTCTTTTCTCATATGGTATCATGACCTGCATTATACTTAAATCAGAAGGTTTTTGTCATCTCAGGTTAATTTTAGATGATAACTTGTCACTCTTCTCCTAAAATTTAACCCTTCAACAAACAAAAAGAAAGAATCATATTGTGGTGACGGCTGATGCTTACCATTAGTGTCCTCGTTGGTTCAATGGGTTTCACACTCCATCCTTTTATCCAGCAAGTCGGAGCGAGTCTACTGGCAGTTTAGTTAAAGATTAACAAGAACCAACCCCTGCTTTTATTCTGGCATAATTCCTGATCTCGCAAGCCAGTCTTTGTCCATACAACAGGCTCAGGAAAACACAGTGAGTGAGTCACAGAGATTCTCGATAAATGACTACACAAACATGCAGAGGTCATGTCATAATTCCCTGAATAAATCAGACAGCTAACATCAGGGTGGCTTTGATGAAAGTATGAGGAAACTAATTCCAGTCTGACATTTTAAATGATTTCCTCTTCAAACCCCCTTGTGAAAAAGATACTGTGACCTTTTATCCACTCAGAGAATTAATTGGGTTTGTAAATAACATTGATATCAGCCAGTAATAGCAATCCTGACTAAGATACTGATTTAAAAGTTGTAAGGGGGGAAATACGTGTATACAGTATGATGAGAACAAATGTCAGTTAATCCTGATGCATTTGGACGTAAGAAACGTATCCATTCCCAAATTAATGATGAACACTGGTTCAATTTCATTTAAATTAGAGAAGTTGTTTGGTTTTAATCACTTCCACCGCTAAACTCATTGTCCTATCCTCTTGGGATCATGTGTACTACATTGAAAATAAACCCTCCCTCGTAGTGCACTATCAAATGCTGACCGGTTTTCTGTCACAGATACTTACTCCACTAGACACTTTTTGCAAACTATTTGCAATCTTCTATAACTCAGTTTTAGCTGATGCAAATTGACATTTCAGATGTCAACTATGACATAAAAAAAATGAAATGAATTCCTTTATATAAAAGAAATTATGTTTTATCCATCCACACTATATTTGTGACGTCCTGACCAATCTGCATCTGGAGAAGAATTCCTCCTAAATGTTCCGTTTCAGATATCCCCAACATAAACCCCCAGCTTCAAAAGACAATTGTATTCTGGATGACTTGGGAGCTTGTTGTCTTTATTCATAGTTGGCTTTCATAGAGAGTGACGGGGAGACATTCAGCCGAGGATGAAACCCAAAGTTGGTACTTTCGAGGCCGTTGCTAAGTCAGTTTACCTCCATAGCATCCCAGCATTTACCATTGCATAGCACCCCCTCTTCTTTTAACAACAGCCTGGACAAATCTGGAAGCAAAAGAATAATGTCAGCCCATCCTTTAGCCCAATCCTTGTATTTGATCTATCACAAGGCATCAAATGTTTTCCGTTGGTGAAGGGTCTGGATGGCAACCATTACAATTCAGGTCTCTTTTCAGGCTTTCTTTTACCAAAAAGCCATCTTTTAATGATAAATGTAGTGACAAAATGTGGGGGAAAAAATGTGAGAATATTTCAATTACATTATTATATGAGCGTACCATTCGCACTGAGTACTTATTTCCTGGTATATAAGTAGCTTGTTCCATAAACAATGATAAATCCCCAAATCAACAGGTATGCATTGGAGCATTAAGTACCGATAATAGGCTCAATGGTCCCTCTCTTCTTTAGTCTAGACAATAAGGTACCCATAATTGTCTAAATGTATTACAACTTGTCTGACCACAGAAAGGTTTCCACTTTCTCCTCAGGCCACTTTAAGTGATATTTGATCCAAAGAAGACTGTAATATTTCTGCATCATCCTCACAAATGCTTTCTTCTTTCTACATTTGCAGATGTCATTATGACTTGTGTTCAGAGTTAATAACAAAAAAGAGCCATTTTTGTTCCCATTGAGTCATTTCCCATGACAGATTCATTTCTTTGTTTTTAAATGAAGATCACAGGCATTTCTGTATTGATTTCTGGCTCTGTCCCTTGCTCACAGAAATGTTGGCAGAATGTTAATGAAATTTTTAAAGTTTTTGATTTTTTTTCTTAGCATCTTGGAGCATTATAGCAGATAAATAAACAGCTTCCGGACGTTAGCTCTGCTTCTCTAAGGTGCTCTCTTTATACCCAATTACATTATTGACCAGTTGCAAATAAAAACTAAGTAATTGCAGCCTGTCCTGATACCTGTTTCCATTCAGTACAGTTAACTTGTTTTGGATGCCTTTATCTAGTTGCTTAGTTTTGAAACACAGTGTGTGTCCAAACCTTTAACTGGGAGTGTATGTTGTAAATTATAGTTTGTTTTTTTCTAGAAAGTAACGTTTTATGTTGTGAATAAAATTTAAAAATCATTCAGTTGGCTTTTCCCGCTTTGTGTGAGCCTTATTTCAGATAGTGGTTGTCTTGCAGACAGTGCTTGTACTTTGCTTTTTTGGTGGAAAAACAACATGGTCTTGTTAAGTCTTATTCTCAGAGATAAGAAATTCCTAATCAGCTCTACATAACAGCTGTTAACAGCTTCCAGTGGTGTTTTTAAATGTCCAGGTTTGTTCTTAGTAGAGATTAATTTAGTTTTGCAAATTGTGTTTTGTGCTGTAAATAAGATCTCCAATGATATACAATAATATTCTATTAAATAATTTAAAATGTGGATTTTTTTAACTTTCTCTTAAATGGCTTTTCTCTAAAGTCTTTCACATCTTTTTACATGCTAATCTCCCCATGTTCATCCTTCAAAAAGACAAAGCCTTAAACTATTTTAAAACAAGCTGTTGACATGTATGTTCTACATTTTAACAAACATATTTTTTTATCTCAGCCTTGAATGTCATTCTAGACATATTGATGATGTTGTTCACTTTAAATGCATCATTCTGCGCTCCAGAATTACAAAATTTTATCTCTCATTTTATAACGCTGCGTTATAAGATTTTTACAAATCACAGCTTTCTGGTCCTATTTACATTTCAAATAGTGTCCCAACTTTATTGTGAGCTGGATCATAATCATGTTTTTTAATCAATCTCCTTCTTTTAAACTAAACACATCAGCTATAGATTACAATAACAAACACTAATCGTTACCATAATATGCATGATCTACAAAATTGAAAAAATAACAAATGAATACTGTTTTCAGTCAAGTCTTTATTTCACTTAACATTGAGCTCTGTTAAACATGAACAGAACAATAACAAGATATGTCTTAGTCATAAATTCTATCACTCAGAGGTTGGATATAATCTACAATGCCATACTGAGATATGTGTAAATCATGCAATATGACATATGGTATTAGATGTGTAGTGATCTCAGAGTTGTTGATGTATCTGTTCCTTAAAAAAACAACATATCCAGTCATTTATTTATTCTGTGCTCTTGATATCATGGTTACACCTCAAAAGCTGTTTCAGATGTTGAGGTATGTTGCCTTAAGTTACCAAAATGAACTCCTGCCTGAAAGTGTGACCGTAATGTGTGACTCCTTAGGCGGTGGGGTCGGTAATCTTGCCCATGAAGAGGAGGCTCTTTGTCGAGTGCTCCATAATGAAGACCATGAAGGGTCTGTTGAGAGTCACAATTTCTGGCATGCTCATGGGCATGATTTCCAAGGCGGTGCCGGCTGCGGCCTCTGTCCCCGTTTCGTCCACGCTCAGCACAGCTTTGTGGGATACCTGTAAAGGAGAGAAGAGAAGATTCTCAGTTCGGCATGCAACGGGGATACCCTTGTATCCTTCCCTACAGGCAGTCTTGCTCTCGGGTCTTACCTTTGCGACTTTCAGCTTAATCTCCTCGGACATGCCAGAGAAATCAGCATTGTCTCCGAAAGCATCTGTCACTCCTAGTTCTTTCAAAGTGTCTCCCAGAGAGGCATCGGCAGAGATGGAGAATTTCGGCATCAAGAGGTTCACATTACTGAGGGGCAGAAAAACATCGGTTATTTTTGCAAAAGCTGCACCGATCTCTTAGGCTATGATTTTAAAAGCTCAAAGCGTGTCGCCATTCTCTATCCGCGCTTCTAACAAACTATGACGACACGGGATCCGACTATCTGTCTGAGGGCGCACAAGATATCAGAATTCCGCTTACTTCCTGAAGAGTGACTCGTGCCAGTGTGTGATGTATCCCTTGTTGATGAAGCCTTCCACTTCCTTCATCTTCCCTTCATCGGGCAGGACAATCATCATGGAGGTGTTGCCCTTGTATGGCAGCATGACAACGGTGGTGTGGTTGTCATTGTCGTAATAATAGTCGAAACGGCCCGTCTTCTTCATCATGTCCACCTGAACCTTGGTGGTCTCATCCACGTTGAATTCCCCCTTAGTTGTCAAGTTGGCATCGAAGGGTTTCTCCCACTGTCCTGTGTGATACAATAGGGAAGGTAGATAAATATGTTTGTGTGGATGCAGTATATTTTTGTTTTCATCGAACAGCTGTCCGTCCTCCCCAAGAATGTTTGTGTCCTACCTCTAAAATAGACATAGTTGATCAGCACCATCGCCATTGCGGGGTCCAGATCTTTCACCAGATCCTTGATCTTATCTTGGGTTTTACTTGCAATGAGGCTGTTGAGGTCAGCCGCAGCCTTACTGGGTTCGGCAAAGTCGACGCTCTTGATTTCACCAGAGTAGTATTTCTGAGTGTCTTTCAGGAACTCTTCCAGGGGATTAAAACCGGTGCGCACGGCCACAATGTTGCCAACATCCAGCTGCTGTTTCTCCTGGCTGTGACCAAGCATGTGGAAGAGATGCTCATAGGCCTCGTTGACCTGTGTCTTGCTCAAGC
This sequence comes from Menidia beryllina, assembly GCA_013363375.1. NCBI lineage: Eukaryota > Metazoa > Chordata > Actinopteri > Atheriniformes > Atherinopsidae > Menidia > Menidia beryllina. The sequence continues at coordinate 56,859 of JABUIW010000152.1, read as the reverse complement.
TGCTGTAGCCCAGGCTGTTAAAAAGCTGGCCGTGGGTTTCGCCACGGGCCCCGACAGACAGCATGGACAGAGCCGTGGAGATGCCAAGCGGTGAGTAGAAGATGTTCTTTCCAGCAGCAGCCTTGGCATTCAGGTTTTTGTAGAGGGCGAAGGCAAAGTCGGCGTTTGGATGGATGAGCCTGTGGCAGGACATGTCCCCCTCATGGTGGTGATGACTGTGGTGGTCTGCCAAAGCCACAGCCAGGATGGCTGCCAGAGCGCAACTAGCAAAGATACTGCGCATCTTCAGAGCCTGTGCGGTGAAATACAAGGTAGCTAGGCTAAGTTTGAGCAGGTCATTTATTTTAATTAGCAGCAAACAACAAAAAACATGATCAAGATGGATGCTCGCTTTACAAAATAAACATCGTCTACTCATACCCCTTCATTCATTCTCAGAATTATCACTATATCTCCAGAGCCTTACCTCCAAATCCAGTTTTTTCCAATATCAGTTTCAAAGGTTATGCAGACATATTTCTGTAGAAATCTGTGCTTACCTTTACTGTCCTCTTTGCTGCCGAAAGGCTGAGCGTAGTCTCCCCACTTTTATACAGGAGCCCGGAGAAACAGCTGACATTTTGGTCAAAAATTAACCCAGACCAGGCCCCCGTCCTGTCCTGCGCAATAACATATCTGGCAGTTCTATCTGCACTGATGCAACACAACTCACTCAGCAAAAAAAAAGGAAAAAACAAGAAAAGAAATAGCAACTACTCAAAAATATTTTAATTACAAAGTATATATGCTATGATTTTAAGCATGGAGAATCACTTTCACAAATTTAGGGCCAGTTTCAAGGAATTGATCAGAAATCACTAGACTTTCAATGTGTTAGTCAACATGCAGGAACCGACCTGTACAATTGACAACTCCGATATCAATATAAAAGCACGTTGACTAAAACTTGCACTTGGTATTAAGCCAAATTTAAAAAATCCTGAGTCTGCTACAGGTGGAGAGCAGATTCTTTGGTGTTACTGTTTTTTTCTAAGTGTAGGTGATAAAGGGTTAAAGTCCCCCTTTACCTTATAATCATGCACATAGGTTTTTTTTTGTTTTTTTTCTGTACACGGCCGAAAAAGAATAGTGAGGTCAGGCAGTTTGTGTGTTCCATAGAATATCAGAGAAACCTATCCTGACTGTAAGCGTGGTCTGGCTGTACCGGGATTTGGCCTGTGCAGGGAGGAATCAATGAAATTAAGGGAGGCAGCCAAGGTTTAAAGTGAAGCTATGCAGGTTGTTACCGGGAAGAAGAGACTTGAAGCTACCGTGCCAGAGCCAGCCACTTCTGGCAGTCAGAGACATGGTTGGTGCCAGATCAGCATATTCATAGATCCCAATTCACTGAGTAAGGAAAACTTTACACCTTTCAGTCACACTTGGAGCTGAAATGACAAGGGTCATGAATAATTGTTGGGAGTGTGATATTTATCACCTGTATTGGGACTGGGTACGGATTCACTCACAGCGCCAGAAGTCATTCCCGACTGTGATCAAAATACTTTTAAATTAATGCTGAAGCCTAATTGAAGCACAAGGGTATAACAAAATTGAATAAACTCCCATTTAAACAGTTTGAAAAGAAGATAAAAATGAGAGACTCAGGATTCTGTTAGACAGTGAATGAAGGGGGGAAGAAAAGAAAAGATTCATAACTGTTAGCATTTATATTCTTCTTTGTACCTGTTACACATTACATTAGTTTGCATCCCTCCTAATCTGTGCACACAACAGAAATCCTCATTAATTATCATTATTATTTAGATATTTTTCTGTTTTGGTGTGAGACAAATGAAAATGAAATGAAAAAAATCCCAGCTGTGGTCCCTGCTCTCTTGAGATATTAGTTAAATTGACACGAATGACTGTCCTGAACACGTTCTCACATGATCCCCGACATTCAAAGGCACCAACCGTAAAACACAGCATGTGTGCAAGCTGCTCACACTCCTCAATATGGGAAGAACTTTTCCCGTATTTTGTTTAAAAGTCACTCGGTCTGTTGCTAGTTGATGCTTTGCAAAAAGTCTCTGAGGGGGCTTGAAAAGTAGGTCAATACTCGAGCCATTCTTCTATTTTCTTTACTGACTTATTCAGGCTCAGGATGGGAGCCTGAAAGTCTATCCAAGTCTATCCAAGCTGTCCTTGGGTGAGAGATTCTGTACAACATGGACTTGTACGCCCTTGCCCTGCAGAAATGTAGGCACACATTTGCTAAATGTTCAATTGGACCAGCCACTAATAACTAATCCCTCTTTTTAACCCATACATCTATTTTTGCACTCACTCACTGTTTAGAATCCCCACTTAACATAATGCTTTGAGATAGGAGGAGAATTTCACACTGGGACACAGATTCCACCAACAACTTGCTTATCATAACTCTTCATTCTTGTTGTAACTCTCCCAAATGAAATGTAATTTTTTTTTCAACACTGGCTCTGTAACTTCTCCTGGGAGTTAATATGTGTATGTGGATTATTGGCTCTGTGTAGGCAATTTGGAGTGTGATCACAAATATCAACTTGTATCATTTCACCTGCAAAACTTAAAAATCAGTTGAATAATAAATTATATACTAATAATAAATCATCTTATCGTTGGACTCCTGCTACTTTCAGTCCTGTTACTCTTTAAGTCAGTAATAGAGCTGAAGAAATGTTTTTAGAATAATTTAAAAATACACCCACATGGCATGCTTGCTACACTGAACATTCTATTGATTTTCCAAAACTATTAGAATGAGAAAAGACTCAACAATATGTTGAGATTGACCTTCTCAATTTTAGATATAACATTGTCAAACATACTGTAATAAAAATAGAAAAACTGAATTAGGTCTGAATGAGTTCAGTGACACAACAAAAAGGTGCACTTTAACAAAAATGCTATAAATTACTTTAGAAAGAAATGTGTGTAGATCATAGATGATATACCTAATCACACAAAAATGCAAAACCGGAATAAAAACCTTAAGAAGAAAATGGTACCCTTTTGGGTCCACATTTACATATTTACATAAATTACTGCTCAATAAGGTTAATCAAATATTATTAGTTTATTATTAGAAGATTAGTTTATCAAAGCAAAATGACAATAGAATTAATGTTTACAAAAAATTTATAATAGGGAACGAGAAAGACTTGGTTTGTGCATTTCCTACCATGTGAACAGAAACTCTATGTTCAATTCAAAATTGACAAGGCAAGGCTTTGTTTTGTGAACAAAGATAGCACCTATTTAATCAGTAATTGACTTTTTGGTGTTAATCAGCTGGATTTATCTACTACTGGTACCAGTAGGAACTTACTTTATTCTTTGAAAATGTACGTGTCCGTACAGCACCACCACTAAATAAAAAATTCCTACAAATATGGGATTCTCTGGAAGGACTTAAGATATTTTTATGGTGACTGAATTCTCCCTTAAATAGGCCTGATGACTCAGATAAGATATGCTTAAAACTTAAAAAGCAAATGATTGGTTTTCCCATCAGTTTGATGAGTGGCACTTTGAGCTGGGTTTGTCGAGTGACCTGCAGTAAGCTCCCTGATGAGGTAATGTATGCTTTGGTGTAGGTAAGAACAGGTTATTGAGTGTATTTTGGGTCAACATTCAACAGAAGGCAGGCATGTACTTTAGTCAAAGTACTTACCTTACACCCCAAAACCAGCTGTAGTAAGATGAGCTGTGAGTTATTTGTTTAAAAGGTATATTCTGTAATACATCATTCTGCTGTTTTGCCCAAATAATGCGGCAGACCTTTAAGTAAGACCTCGATAAGTGATGTCAGATTGTGGTAAAGAAGGTGTCATATGTTTCCTTTAATCACTGTCAAAAAGAATACTTGTATTTACCCGAAAACGGTCTATTGATGTTTCCATGAAAATAGGTTAAAGGCTACAGGGAAGCCGAACTTCAATCAAAAATCTGAATTGCATTTTGTTCAGGTGGCGCACAATGTTGCTCCTAGTCGTTTTCATGGTTTAAAAAAAACTAAGCAGCTGCATAAAATTCTAAAGAAGCTTGAGGAGGTACTGAAGCTTTTCGTGGTCTCTCATCTCTGCACATATGTATTTCTTATTTTATTTCATATGTCAGACTTCTTACATGGCTAACAAGACTTCTTGATTAATAGGCTGACATTTCTGTAATTTGTGAAACAGCCACCGTTCTTTTAATCAAACTATCCTCTCTTCATCATCTCCTACAACCATTTTTGTGATATCTGAATAAGGCAAGCTGACTGAGGTAAATAATCAAATCTCTCTGTCTCTCCATTCATTCATTAATGTTTTTCTTTCCTTTTTTTCTGTGCCAAATAAGCCAAGATATTCTTGCAAAGCAAATTTCCAATAATTGCAAAAGACCATGAGGAGGAAATGGGTTTTAAATTGAGGAAAAAAGACAGTAAAGTTTAGTAATGAAAGAAAAATGTTTTATGTTTTTGTAAGAAATGCAGACAGGGATGAATACATAAGCTATGAATCATTGTGTTCTACTATTGGAACAGGGTCTAACTAAAAGTTTCCTTTTCTGTCCGCGGATACAAAGTTATATTGACTCAAAAGGTGAAGAGAGGAAAAGTGTAGGTTTTCTACACCTCTGTAGGATCAATAATTCTCCCGATGAGCACCACGAGCCCTGTGAGAGTATCATAAATTATGAGCATGAATGGTCTATCAAAGGTTATTCTTTGGGGGACAGAGAAGTCCAGCTGGATATCCGGTCTACTCCTTTCTCCTGACTTGGACTCCTCTACCTCCATCATAACCTCATGAGGAGCCTGATGGTAACAACACAGAAACAGAACCAATGAGAGAACATATGTAGAAGGTCCAAGGAGAATACATTTGAACGAAGTGATCTTTTAGACAAAGTGTGCCTTTTTTATATGGAATGTGATCCTTAAACATGAATATTTGCAGAAGGTAAATCTTAATTTTTATTTTTCTCTTTATTAAGAACAATAAGACGTTAGGTTCTTTCTTTACCTTAATGAGTTTCAGCATTTTCTTCTGTGTTAACCCAGGAAAGTTGGCGGACTGTGAGAAAATAGTTGTTACGCCAGCAGTCTGAAGGAGACTTTCTAAACTGTAGGATTCCCTTAGTTGAAACTTAGGAAAAAGGATTTCTGCACGCCTGAAAACACAATAGTCATGTCAACTAATTGGTTCTTACTAAGAAGTATTGTTTTATATCATGCAGCCTATATAGCAGGTTTACATCTGAACATTAAGAAAAATAAGTAATTATTTATAGACAACTGTTCACAGAAACAAAATCAACATAAGTCAAAGGAATTGCATTAATCTCTATTACGCCATCAAGATTGTTCTCGATTTCAATTTGGTTCAAATTGGACTGTATCTTTGAAGGGCTTTTGAGAAGAGATTTTTGTGAAATATAAATAATTATCTCACGTCAGCAATCTCTGATTTTTTTCTCAAATGTTCTGAGCACCATCCAGAACAACGAGAGCACACTGTAACATAATTACGTCACAACAATGTAATCATGATTATATTCAATATCACAATAGAAAATCATTTTTGTGTCAATGATTCCTTAAATTCCTTGTGTTTGTGAACTTTGAATACTTTTAGTTCATCACACAGATTCATGTAGTTTTTAGCAGCAAGAGTACTTTTTTAAAGGGCTGTTAAAAGATTTAAAAGAACGTTTACTTCGGTCAATCCCCCTAAGAAATAAAAAAAGACTCAGTACCAACTTCCTGTAACTTACCCTCTCTTTCCCTCACCCCCAACCGGCCAAGGCAGATGGCCGCCCACCCTGAGCCATGGTTCTGCTCGAGGTTTCTGCCTGTTAAAAGGAAGTTTTTCCTTGCCTGTGTCGCCTAGTGCTTGCTCATGGTGGGAATTGTTGGGTTTCTGTAATTAACTTCAGAGTAGGGTCTGACCTGCTCTGTTTGGAAAGCGCTGTGAGACAACTGTTGTTGTGATATGGCGCTATATAAATAAAATTGAATTGAATTGAATTGAATTAACTTACAGGGTAAACTCTAAATTCCATTCATGTAGTCTAGAGAAACCCCCCCCCCGCGACCCCATCAGGGAATAAGCGGTATTGATGATGGATGGATGGATAGTCTAGAGAAACATGACAGAGTGCAAGATGGTCGCATTTCATTCTTGGTCAGCCACTTGGATGCCCCACTTACCCCGGCTTCAGGTTGCTGACCCAAAAGCTCATGCGGCTGTCGGACAGGCAGTCCTCCAGAGGCTGGAGCTCGCCTTTGGGGAGCAGGAGGAGGGAGGCCAGGCGCTCCGAGAAGGCCACGCGCACCACCGTGGCCGAGCAGTTGGTGTCGTACAGCATCATCACCTCGGACGAGTCGGCCCTGTACATCATGGGGATGTCGGCGGTGGTCGTGGCGTTCGGCTTGAAGCTCCGCTGCCCGGTGGGGCGCCACTCAAACGGCAGAAGACCTGAGGTATATATTTACAGAGCATGCTATGAACGATGAGGGTGAGATAGAATAGGTCTGACAAAAGCACCCACCGGCAAAAAACATTTCCAGTATGGATTTCTTTCTCAAAACGAAAATAAAACCTAATCATCAGATATCTAAATCAGATATCTGATGTTCCATGCGGTGAGTGGTTCTAAAACTACTACGAGCAAATGATAACAGTGTAAACATCTCATAATCTTAATTTCATTGCTACTGAAGCTTGATCTTGATGTTTGATGATACAAACAATGTACATCAACGCTAGTCGCGGTCTGAATTATTGATACCCTTAAACTGAAACTAAGATAATGCATACAACAAAGAGGTACCTTTGAAATACACTAAATTGTCGAGCATAAGTTTGTCCGAGGCTTGCAAGTCTTTCATCAGTGTCTCATGGTTGATGTTTGAGGCAGGCGGTCCGGTATTCAGAGGCCTGGACTTAAAGGTTTCATAGTCTACGGAGGGTTTTCCATCCACATGGAGGCTTGTCCACACCCTTAACTGTGCAGCGTGAACACCATCCTCACTTTGTCTTCCATCCCCATCTACATCAGTTCTGTTTCTGGCCTCGTTGTGTCTGTTTCCCACCCCTGTCGCGGCACCGCCAATCCCAGTGTTTGCCCCAGCTTCGGATGCTCCTCTCTGAACCCCACCTCCGCCCCCTCCCCCCTGGAGAGCGAGGCTGTGTTGCAGATCTGCAAGAGCGGATATGGTGGCCTCGGCTCTCTGCTCTGTGGAGTTGGCCGGCACCCCCAGGGCCTCCAGGGCCTGGGTCCGACCCTCGGGCCCGGAGACTCGGCAGAGCAGAGCCAGAGCTGACCCCAGTCCCAAAGGCGAGAACAAGATGTTGTTGGGCCGCTGCTGCTGGACAGAAGGCTTGGCGGTGCTTCTAGTGGCGAGGTCACGGTAGGGTTCAAAGGCCAAGGCTGTATTTAAGGCTGACATGTTCAGTCGATTCTCATGACTGGCCCCTCTTTCCCATCGCTCAGGCCTGCTGAGGAGCTCCTCAGGCTTTGCTAACGCTATATGTGCTGAGGAACAAAGTAACGAAGCTAGCCCTGTAAGACAGGCTAAACTATACATAACAGACGCCATCGCTTCTCCTCTCTCCGTCCTGGCCGGATTGCACAGAAGATCGACCAAACTCCTGCTTTGGGGATGTGTTGTTCTCATAGTTTGGTGCGGGGGTGGCGGCGGTGTTGAAAGGATATTGATCTTTGAGTCTGAGCTGCTGACCCATGGGTTCAGCTCTAAGCAAACGATGGCAGCCTGTTTTTAGTTTCTTAGAAATACGCCAGCAGTTAATGTGTATCGTGTGGACAGGGAGGACAAGGCACAGTAGTCTCCCCCTTCCACCTTTTATACAAATTCCTGTCAACACGGATTTAGAACACTTATGCAACTAATGCCCACTACTGGTTTGCTATACATCACAATCTATGCATGAGCTTAATGTATTTATTCCATATTTAAAATCCAGATTCTATCCTGTGAAACATATATATTTCATACATCATGCCTTTATTTTGAGGTTAATTTCAAACCATAAAGTAGTTCACTTAAAAATAACAATCAGCTTTAAATAAAGTGTTACATCTGAGATAAAAAAAAAACAAGGAAACAGTGTGCACGCTAAGCCACAAGTGGCACAGCGAGAGTCTGTCAAATGTCAAAGTTCTCTTTAAATATTATCTGCTTAATCTCAGCATGTTAATACAGCCTCTAATTAAACAGCGGGTCATGTGGGATTCTCAGCAGGCCACAGAATGCTGTGTGGGTAGTCTGTCATGTTGTCAGGGTTGCTCCTGTGAAGCTGCAATGCCACCATGTGGTTGGTCACGTCAAGCATTCTTAGAGAGGACTAACTGCCAGAAAAAATCAGTCACATCAACAGAGCGTTTAGGACATTTATTCTGCATCAACAGCTCACCAACCGTGCCCGATAATGCTGGAAATCTATGTAATTATGGGGATTACTTGTTATTGGTTTATCTGAAGCAGTTGCTAGAGTTATTATAAATCACATATGCTGGCAGCAAGAAGCAAACATAATCATTAAATGTGGCCTTGAGGGGAAATTTAGTGACAGAGATAAAATGAAATAAAAATGCGCCTATGTGCCCCGGTTTGGCTCATTACTGGTAAACGGGATTAATGAGCACATCTCTGTGTGGGAGAGCAGTGCAAAAGGACTCAGAGGTCTATCTGAGGCAGGAGGAAGTAGCAGTAGAGCAGGATCCACAGGAGCAGCAGCCATTCCAGCTCGAAAGCAGTTAAATCACAGGAGGCTGCTGAGGATTGAGGAAGCAGGCTTCCGTCTCTGTTGAGAGAATAACATAACAGTTAAACGCAGCTATATTCACAAATTAAACCTAAACAAATGGTCTGTATGTGTGTATATTCATATACACACACACATTTATATGTATATATGTGTATTTTTTCATACCATCTATGAAAAAATAACCAATTCTAAATTACATATCAAATCATTAACTGCCTTATTTTTAAAGTGAAACCCAAAATTTGAATATTCTGAACATTATTCTCATTATCTCTAAATTTATACAGACATTACAGCCACAGGTTGTTGGCCTAGCAAAAATATTCCTGAAATTACAACCACATACATTGTACAACATATTGTATAGAACTTGATTTTAATGTAATAGTATTTCACTGTCACTGCTAACCATTTATATCAATCTGTTTTTACTGGCTTGTTTGTTGTAGTCACAGTGCTTTAGCATCTTGTCATATTCAACCCATAAAATAAAAAATAGCCAAATCACAGATTGCTATTTTCAATATTCATATAGGTTCATATAACACAGCTATGTTTGACACATTTAGTGGAAACTAAACAAACCAGATACAAATTCCCACTTGGGGTCAATGCAATTATTGGGAATTATCACCAACCTGAACGACTGTGAAGTTGCACTACAGGCAGGCATCCGGATGTCCTCCCATTTGTGGATGTCATCAATGTGATATTGTGTTGCCGTTTTATTGAGATTGGCTGTAGCGATTGCATCTCGGGATGCATCCTTTCCCCGTTGGTTGTGCTTCAATTCTGCTGATTTAAAAGGTCCAAAATCAGCTGAAATCTTCACACGGTCACTTCTCTCCGCTTCATTTGTACAGATACAACTGATATCCATTTTTATTCGAACTGCATCAGGTCTTCTACATTCATCAGTGAATAATTTGTCAATGATTTCGACTTTGAAGCTTTCTAGATGATGACTTCTCAGACTTCTCGTCTCTCTGGTTTTCACACAGACTCCATCACTCTTATTACGTTCCCTTAGGTCCCGCTTTTCCTCTGATCTTCTCACATCTTCATACATTCTTCTGGACTCACTAAAATATCCCCCTCTTTTCCTGTGCTCTTTCTCTTCTCCCTTAGTCACCACAATCTTTGAATTCGCAACTTCCTCTTCTGTTTGATCACATTCTTGTTCCCGTGAATGGGTTTTGACTTTTGTAAGGAAGCCTGGCTGATGTTTACCTCCACTCCCATTAAACACCTCACATGCCTCTCTATATTTTGACTCTTCTTTGGTTTCTTCCTCCGTTTCCTCCTCAACTCTTTTTACTTTCTCTCTCTTCGGCAGATTATGTGGCTGACAAAGGTCCTTATTCAGGTCCAGGATGTAGCTATAGGCATCCTCCTCGTCTGAGTCCAAGGCTGAAAAACTGTGAATTCCCTCCACAGAACTAATGGAAAGATGACTTTCATCTCTCCGTTGCTTGCCGTAACTCTTTTCCGGGCCCTTCTCCATCCATGACCTGATCTCTTGGCCAACTATAAGTGCATCTAGTGGACTGGGGGGCTCTAACACTCTTTGATTATAAGACGAGGTTGTGTTTGCGTTGGAGTACGAAGCACAGGAGGCCACTGAAGATCTCCTGGACCATCGTCTCCATAGCAATTGTTCACTGCTCTTCTCAAAGCTTTTCAGCATAGCTTTGGCTTCCGGATCATCAGCAAGGGTTTCTCCGAAGGCGACAGCGTCGTGTGATCCAAAGTTGGGAATTCTGGGAACTTCAATATCTCTTGTGTAATTCTGAAATATAAGAAGAAGAAAAAATATTGAGAATTCTTTTAACCAACATCTTTGGCATTCCAAAAAAAAAAGGTTGTACGTTCAGGTTTATATTATTTGAGGTCTGGATAATTGTTTAGGTTAGGTTTAAGAAACATCTCAGTTTGGATTAAAATTGCCCCAATGATCCATTTATTGTCTAAATTGCTCATTCGTCTTAGGGTTTGGGGGTGAGTAACGGCTATCCCAGCAGTCTTTAGGTGAGAGGTGGACAAGATGCCGGTTCAAAGAATAGCTTGAAGTCTCTTTTTTTGCCGAGGTGGTCTACATTGATGCTATCTGTATATTTTCTCCTTTCTCTAATGATCTGAAACTCTGACATGCTCTCCTGTCTTCTCTCTCACTTATTATACACATACATATGTGATACTGAATCAGAAATACAAGATTGAATTCACAAACTTTTGCCTCATCAAAATCTATTTCAAATGCAGAAGACAGACAGAGGAGTGTAGGCTTTTTTTTTTATGGACATATATTCGCTGATGTCAGCTTGAAAGTAAACAAACTTGACAGACACTTCCAAACAAAGCCTTGCCAGAGTGGAAGCAAATCAAAACGCACTCTTCCAGTGTATGGAACACTGTGCGTTTGGACAGGTCAGACAAGATATATGTGTTGCTCCGTGATATTGCTCACATTATCTTGCCAACTGCACCTGACAGTCTGACACTGTGTCCCTGACATAAGGCTTCTCCCAAATATAAATGAGGCAGCAAAGGGAATTTACTTGGAACTGTCGGTGAAAGAGGGAGATGTTTTTTGTTTGTATCAAAAACTATTGTGGCTTATCCAGCAAGTTAGATGAGCATTCTTTTTATATAGGCTAGTTTTGGTGGGCTTAGGTAGTGAAGGGTTCAATTGTGCATTTTAGATTTCTACATATAGCATCGATTTACTTTATCTTTTTCTTTTTCTTTAAAGAAACTCCCAACAGATGACATTGTGTGTTTTTATTTTAGCTCCTCACAGGTTCTGGCTCCATAGTAAAAGCTTTTCATGAGCTCCTGACACACATAGACCTAATTCAATTCAATATAAATAATAAATATTTCAGTGAATTAATCCTAAAGAGATTTCCCATATGCATTGATTGTCATTATAAAAAGATACACACTAAAGATTAATTAGGGTCAGCTAAAATGGGAATGGGACAATGGAATTAGCAGAAGGAGTTTAAATTTGAAATATTTTAACATTTTAAACCCACAAATTATTTTTACAAATAATTTGAAAAGCTGATAGCTAAGATTGACTCAAAGTACAGATTTAAGATGTTTGGACATCTGATGCTGGAGATTTGTGGCATGACGGTCATCCACTTTTCTGACTGGTTTCTGTTTTTTGTTCAAATTTAGCACATAAGAACGTTCCCTTTGCTCTGGATTTCTTGTTCAAATTTTGCAGTCATCACGAGGTAAAACTATTCAACAAACTAATCTTACTTCTTCGTTCTTGTTTCCTGCTGCTTTTAATTACTTTCCTGATTTTAGCACTTTGAGATTTTTATAATGTGACATGCTTTATAAATAAGATGTATTATTATTATTATTATTCAAAATGAGAGTTGCCCCGAATGTATCCACCAAACTGAAGAGATAGATAACCATGATACAAAAAACACACACGCACAAAGGGTATTTTTCACTGAGGGAAATTTAAAAGCTCTTCTTTTTTCCTTGTTCTCTTTTTTTTGTTGTGGAAACATCCAGGTCACTTAACTTTGGAACATTACTAAGCAAATAAAAGATTATTCCACCAGGAAGGATTTCCTTTTTTTGTTGGTTTAATGTTGGATTTATGGACAATCAATCCCAACAGCGTCTACAATTACTGATGGGATTATCAATAAATATCAGGTTTATCAACAGAACCTTTCACTCAGTATGATAAGATGCTCATTTTATCTGTTTACCTTCCTAGCAAAATCTTCCATGGTGAAGCAACAGAACCCAATTTACACTAGGTAAGACCACACATTTGCTTTTTCTTTACCATAAACATTTATAATTAAACCATACCAGTTTCAGTCACATTTTTGAAAGATTAATATTCGCTCAATTTTTCTGACTTGAATTTTTTAGCCATTGAAGCACTTAATTTTAGTGTTTTTTAATTAGAGAACCTTTTCATAAATCTAGACAGGGTCTCACTCATTTCCCCATTTTCAAAAAAGCTAGGCTAAAACAACTACGGATAGCATTTCAAATGAATGAAAAAATATGTTAAAAGTGGAATCCACTTGCTGACAAAGTATTCCGCAAGACAAATAATACCCTGTATACTTTGCACAAACCTCATGTCTGTGTGAATGATGCCCCAGGAACATTGACACATAGGTTATGATGGATGGCTCATCTGGTGAGCTGCATGTCACATCTGTGTCAAAGACAAACAAACAAACAAACACACAAACAATTGGGTGTTTACACTTGTTTTGGATCATCATTTTGAGCCATTATGTAATAGAAAATGTAGACAAACTGTGCTACAGTTGTCTCCTGAATTGAGCTCAGACATTTTAAAACCCCCATTGAACATGTCGGTGTGTTTTTAAATGACTTTTATAGCTCTGTAAAAGGTGGAATCACCAAACTAGTGTGTGCTTTTGACTGTGAACATTGTATCTTATATGAAATATTGTCTTTGTTGGTGCAATAAAATATAATGATGCACTCGTATTCAGCAGAGTTTACCTTCGTACTCCAGCACAGGGGGCACACACAAACTCCGGTGGGCTATTCCGAACGCCTGTCGGATGTTTTCTTTTGGTTGTTTGGACAAGCTGTCCCTCAGATCAACCAAGTCTGGGTCTATTGACTTAATCAGAGCGAGGAACGCCAGCCCGCTCCTCCAGCTCTTCCCGAAGTCACGCACATCCACCCCATACCTAGAAATGTAAGATTTCACATCAAGCCTTTCATGCTTAAAAACACCCTCGATGCTGCCAGTTCTCGGCTTGTTGCCGGGCGACTAAATGACTTGGCAAAGGAACTTTCTTTTTCTCAGACTCACTTCGCTGTGCGTCTTTGAACCCACTGCAAGAGGGTCTTGATTGCTTTACCGTGGAGCTTTGCTTCCCTGGCAGTCTTACTAGCTTTCCTTGGCAGAGTGTTGAAGGCGTAGCCGCCATCGTCGTTTGGCAGGGGTGAAAGGTCACCGGCGTCTGGGTAACCGCTCTGAGATAACGAAGAGAGGCTTAGGGACAGGCTCCTCTTCAGGCCTCCCGTCTTCTCCTTTACCTGGATTACAGTAAAATTGAATACAAAGGCTGACCCAGTAAGGTGGCTAACACATTACCAGAATAGACTGATGGAGAATGAGGGGAAAAGCAGACCTGGAAATACAGGATAATGCTCCAGATTAGGTTGAGGATAACAGACGGGATGCCGTCCGCAATACCAGAAGCATCGACCCCAAGCAGTTTCACCTGTGAGAGGCCGTCATTGTTCGTGAGAGCACGCTTAATTCAGAAGCGGTTACAAAGTTTTAGCAAAGAAACACTTACATGCCTGTCGTCTAAGAAAGTTAGTGCCTTGGAAATGTTGTTGAGTCTGAAAATACGATTAGAGGCAGACCTAAATCTGTAAAGCTAAAAAAAAAAAAGAAGAAGAATATTTTGGGCAGATTAGCAGATTATTGGAATAGTTTAACAATGTAAGGCATTCACTGTGTTATCTTAAGAAGAATTTTTAAAAAAAGCAAATGTTAACAAAATTTCTTTGTGGCAAATAGAAAGCTAGATGCATGAAAATGCGACGTTTAGTAAACAGCTTGCTAGTTTTGGGATGGCCCTTGTTATATTGCTCAAACTCTGAAGATGTTTGTAGATGTCTTGTGCTCGCTTTGAACAGGGACAAGCTGTTTCTGTTTACTTTCAGTCTGTGCTGAACTGAGCCCGGCTAAGCCAAACTAAACTCCCATAAATTGTTGCTAACAGGGGGATTTGCATTAAACCGCCCTCAATCTTGAAAAGGCATGCTTCAAGTTGTGGCTTCAACTGCCTTTAAAATTAAAATAATCTTAAACCACGGAGATGAAAATAGAGAAACTGATATGACTATATTTTATTCTATTCTATCCTCTTGGTGGTATAAAATATGCCCTTTTCAATATGGGATTCTTACGAGTTTGCAACCAGACAGCTCCTCCAGAAGGGCCATGAGTACTTTGCCGTCCTGAATATCAGTGAACAAGTCATGGACTTCAAGGGGTGGATCGAGCTGGGAATGAGAGAAAACGCCCTTTCTGGTCAGTTCTATATATCTAAGAAATTTCTGGGGTAAATGTGGGCTGGCTCTTCCTTTACCTTCTGCAGAAACACATTCATCCACCGGGTGAAGGTTCTCTTCTGCACTGCTTTTACGTCATCTAGGGAAGAGAAGCTCGAGACCTTAGTCTCATCACGTGTTTTGCAAAATGTTTTAATTTGGCATTGGAAAATGAGCCTATTTATTCCCTTTTTTATGCCTGTGCTTTACGCAGCAACCTCAGTGAACAGTGCTGCGGAAAAAATATTTTCAACCAATGAAGAGAGTCAAGATTGAGCAATCTGATGTCACAAAGCCAGAAATATCTGCCTGGAGGCAAACTTTTTCAGAAATCAGAAAAAAAAAAAAAATTAAACAAATCTATTTTCCTATAGAAATTTCTCTTAAAATGTAAGCTGGATACACTGGAGTTTTAACATCTATGGATCTGCATAACAGACCAGAATAAGACTTTACCTTGAGGCTGCCCGTTGTGATTGCTGTTCACTCCAACTGGTTTTCTCTGTGAATCACCGTCGCCCTGCATTCTCATTCACTGTAACGGTTCATGGCAGGGTTCAAACGTGAGCACAATTCAAAATTTCCTCCGTCAGAGCTGCTCTGAGGTGTCTTAACAGAAAAAGGATTAAGGCGAGGCGCAGAGGCGGCACGTCTTGCCCAAACATGCTGAGACCTCCCTTTAAGATGTCAGCGCCACTCCCCCAAAGAAAAGTCCGTTTTACACCTATTGACAAGCTCCACATCATAAAATCCTGCCTGTGGAGGTAAAAGAATGTGCAGGTGTCATAGAGCGATAAAAGGGAAAAACTTGACATGTTGTGAACTTTCTGCCACATTTTTTCCCCCAACTTTTTGTCTGAGCACATCAAAAGAGTAACAGAGGAGATTAAGTTCCAATATTTTCAGATTTTAACCCTGTAATGCCAAATGTATCATATTTGATACATACGGTTTCTGAAATGTTTTGCGTCTGACACCTTTTGCGTAATTTAATGGAAAAAACTTTGCTCAAAATCCTAATTTACAGTTACATATACCTGATAACAGGGGGAAGAAGACTACACAAAAAATAATCTTGACTTATCGCAGAGTAATAAATTATTAATCTTAAAAATGTATTTCTGTTTTTTCTTTTTACATATTTTGTTAAAAGGCCAAATAAAGACTTTAAACCAAAAAAAAGTAATTTTCTGTTTCATTCTTGGATCAGGCTTTAAAGGGTTAAATTAAGACCAAATGATAAGTGATCTTTGGGTCACATTTGGAAAGGTGTTAGCCAAGAATGACTCAAAGTCTGGACTTAAACTGTTTGCACGTGTGTAGTTGGAGATTTGTTGCGTAATGGGCGGACCCCCTTTTGTCTGAACTCTGGCCACTTTTTCTGGAATAGGATACATAACATGAGAATTCTCTGTGTTCTGGTAAAGGGTGCTGTTTCATACTCCACTTTTGGCCTTTTTATGGTTGTCCACACTTTATATGTAAGCCCATTAAATCATATTCGCCCGTCCTCAAATTTGACCTGGGGTATTCAGGAATGTAGCACATGAATCAGAATCAGAAATACTTTAATAATCCTAGAGGGAAATTATTTTGTTACTAACGCCAGAAATAAAACAACAGCATATGCATGTCTATACAAAATTCCACACAGAATATAAATATATACATAAGTAACTATATGTATGTATATGTATATATATATATATATATATAGGTCTAAAATAAATGATAGTAATAATGTCAATAATTTAAAAGGTGACCTTTGATTTGGTTTTCTTGCCCAAACTTTTCATTTATCCCCAAATTAAAACTATTCGACAAGCTATTCAGTTAGATTGTACCAAATGTATCCACCAAACTGAAAAGAAAGTAGCACTAAAGAAACAAATCTGTAGCATAACCTGCCTCCTGTGATTCTCCATTTCAATCCCTTCTATTTTCAGTTATAAAGAGCTTTTGTCTTGGCTGCTGATCTTCGAGACATAAAACGTTTTGTAAATCTATGCTTTGTGCTGTGTATCCAATACAACTACATTATTTCAGAACTTTCTAGACTTCATATGATGCCTGATCTTAGTTTAAAAAAAGTCTGAGACCAAAATACTGTTGACTGTGTGAGAACAAATGTTTTAAAAAAAGAGGGGAGGGCAGTCTGAAAATGCCGACTACATGATGGTTAACTCATTTAATGTGAACTTCAAAAGTATGATTTTGATCAGATCTAAAATGGTCTTCTAATTTTCCCAAATATCAGAAGGCATCAATATGTGCAAATCATTTTTATTAATCAAATCAACTTGTAAAAACTTATAGAAATTTTAAATGTCTGTCTGTTTTTTCATTCGCTGCTTATATAAAACTATTTTGCTCACCCTGTGATGGGATATCTTTTTGAGCATGTGCATACAAAGAGCTGAGAGGGAATAAATAAAACTGGACGAGAGAACAGGTGAAAACTTAATCCTTTAATTTGGTTTTATTCACTGAATCGCAGCTGTAATGACCAGGAGAGAATGCATAAAAACCTGCGGAAGTAATGTGACAGCTAACAGTGTCTGGCAGGAAAAGCTCACCCTGTTCCAAACAATACCTGGCTGCCAAGTTTCTTTGCTCTTCCTGCCCCAAGAAAGGTGATGGCCACAGGGCCAGACCGTCACCACCGTGGAAGGCAGGGGGGGGATCTGTTCAAAGAACATCGCACGTGAAACTCCGTGAGGCTCCAGAAGTCACGCCTTTTCATTCTTTGAGATGCTTTCTGCAGCCTTGTCGTGCCCACGTGTGACGGGCTTCACCAGGGGCAACTCAGCAAGGCTGCAAAGGACACAAAAATCAACACAGGACACTCTCCTAGTGTCGAATGCTGGAAAAAGAAAAAACAAATTAAGCATCAAGAATCCATTTCAAGAACACGCCTTGAATAAAATTGTCAATTTTATTAAATTCTTAATATATATTGGTTAATTGTGTAGCCAACATTTTAAACAATTCAAGTCAATTAAAAAAAAAAAAATTGTCAATGTTTTTTCCCCCCTTGGAGAAAGTGCATTTCCCAACTGGACGTGAAATACAGGTGTCATGGACTCAGCAGTGTATGACAATATAAAAAAGTCGTTTAGTTATTTTGTCTCCACTTTTTTTTTTTCTTAAAAAGGTCCTCAGAGTAAACGCAAAAGATTTTTCACACGAAGAAAAATGCCAAATCTTACTCCTCTGTACGCCTGTAGGAAATCAGCGCGTGCTCCAAACAAATTGCTGTAAAACAGAAGCTAGCCCGGTATTTTTCACGCGACTTAACCGTTTTATTTCCTCCCCATTATGAAGCTCGGAGCCTCAGCGTCATCCTCAGTCTCTTTCTCCTCGCTCTGCGCGTCCTCTTTACTGCTGTCCGAGCTGCTTTCCGAGTCCTCTTTTTTGTCCTTTTCCTCCAGTTTAGCCTTCTTGGCCATTAGCTTCTTCTGCTTTAGCTTCTCGCGCTTCTTCCTGCGCTTCGCCGTTCGCTCCTCAGCCGCCAGTTTGTTCTGCTCCAGCCTCTCCATATATCTCTCGTCCTTGTTTTGAATCTCTGCCATCTTGTCCAGGAAGTCTTGCCTCTGGTACTCTCTGCGGCGGAGGTGGCGGTAAACGTGGAACTCCCCGCTGCCGGCACCCGCGCTGGAGCCCATCACGTCCCGGACGAACTCCGGCGGGGCCCGCGGTTTCCATTCTTTCTGGCGGTCCGGAATAGGGGCGACCTTTTCGGGATTCCGCATCAACCGCTCCAACTTTAGACGCTGCTCCTCAGCAGGGGTTTTAGGGATTATCAGAGGCTGAGCCTCTTTACCTCCACTTTTCCCTGGCTTGTTATTGTTCTTCTGTGCGTTCGCCGCCATCTTTCAAAAGGTTCTAAATCTACTGCTTATTCTTCTTCCTTTCGCCGCAGCTTACCCCGGAAGTTCTTAAAGGCGCGACTCACTGCCTCACTGCATTTTAAAAATAATTATATTTTAATATCTGTTATTTTGAAGGTACAAACTAATAAAACCGATACTAGAAAAGCGGTAGCAGTTAATAAGTTTGTCCAAATTATATAGTAACAATGAGTAATGTTTCTTGTGTAACTGGGATAGTTGACGCTCCAGTTGACGCATACGGTATTAAAATTGGCGTGTGGATCGGCCAATAATAACTCAGGATAGACTTTGTTTTTAGCCAGCTGTCCAATAACTGACTAGATCCCGCCCCGCATGCTTGAAGTGTGTGTTGACGGGCGACTTTCACTCCGGCTCGAGCAGAGCTCCATTTATCATCCCGTACGCCGTTTCTTCTTCTCAAACAGAACTCAAACTTATCGAAGACAATGAACAGTTTGATAAGGTCCACTGCCAAGTGTCTCAGGTCGGGTGCGGCGGCCCTTCTGACCGGGCAAGCCGACGGACGCGTGTTATCCGCCTCGGCCCGGTTCCTGTGCTCGGCGGCGGATGTCCAGAAGGACCTTGGCGAGATGGTGAAGAAGGACAAAGTGGTGGTGTTTATGAAGGGGACACCCGCTCAGCCCATGTGTGGCTTCAGCAACGCCGTCGTCCAGATCCTCCGAATGCATGGCGTGGACAACTATGCGTCGTACAACGTGTTGGAAGACCAGGAACTCAGAGAAGGTCAGTACACCGATCACCCGTGTGTTGTTGGCCTGACAAACGCAACAAGTAGGGACCAAGTATGTAAACACTCTGGATCTATCCTACCTAACAGTTCAGTTCATCAGGCTTTAACGTTTATTTGTGTATTTATTCTACTTTCCAACATGTCGGCGTGGACATTTTCGGCTGAATAAATCTAGATAATCCAATTAGTCTCACCCTCTTTCAAACCCGCCAAAAAAGCTTTCAGTTCTTTGTGAACGACCTCATCTAGCCAGATATTAAGAATTCCTAACGTCACATTTTTATCAGTGTGGTGCAGCAGCAGCAATGGGTGTGGTGCCCTGTGACAGATGATGACCCATCACTGTCATGTCAGGCCTTTTTTTTGGGTGCTTTTCCATCCCAATTTCCGCTGTTGTGTCACTGACTGCGCTTTGTCATATATGACATGCAAGTCCTGACCTGTATTTCCAAGCTTTAATGTTTTGTTTTTCAATTTAGAAAGCTCCTGAAAGGTAAAGAAATAAAGTTGTAAATGGCAGCTTTACACAGCTTGCTAAACCTTACTTTTCCCATCGGACCAATGTAGTTTTCATTTTCTTAATCTCTGGAGCAAAATCATTTTTGGGTCATTTTTGTACATCTCCAAATAAAAATCATCTCTCTGAAGAGCTTTACCTGTGAATTTAGTCAGGTGTCTTTCACTTTCTTTCAATTCAATCCATTCAATTATTTTATTTAATTGCTCATGACAATATACATGGTTTGGAGCACAAACAAAAAATATAACAGAACAAAGTAACGCATATACATTAAAACTATAACATCATCGATATAATGGGAGGACCCATTTCAAAAAGGCACCCAACTGACAAATGATTTTCTTTTTTCCAGACTGAAATAATGAAACCGTTTTAAACATCGATGGGCTCTTCACATAATGCTGTGGAAAATGCTTCTCTCTGTAATGGCATATTTCTACATTTTTACACTCAAACAAAACATGACACTCATCTCCAACACAGTTATCTGGACAGAGTTGACATAATCTTAACTTTCTCTCTAAACCTTTATACCGACCAGTGACTTTAGGGATTCTAGTGTTGTTTGTTCTAAGGTTACAGATGGCCTGCTTATATCCAACGTTTTCACATAAGTATTTTTTAAAATGTATATTCTTGCTTAATTTCTGCATAAACATCACAAGATGTCATTTGCCTAATTTCACTTTGCCAATTTTGAATGTGACAGTCTTTTAGTGTCTGTTCAACAGTTAGTTTCAACTAACTGTTTGACTAGTTTGACTGTTTGAAAGGGAGGAGGTCGTCCCTGCCATCTGCAATAACTGGAAACTTCTAATCATTGGTTGAAGAAGAGAAAAAAAACGCTACAATGTAATTTTCCTTTAGGATGAAAATATTCTTTTTTATAAAATTTAATTTGTATTCTGTCTCTTTGACCCCAGGCGTCAAAGTCTTCTCCAACTGGCCCACGATCCCCCAGGTGTACTTCAACGGTGAGTTTGTGGGCGGCTGCGACATCCTGCTGCAGATGCACCAGAACGGAGACCTGGTGGAGGAACTGAAGAAGCTGGACATCCAGTCTGCACTGCTGGACGCAGAGAAGGAATCCAAGTAGAGCAGAAAAATGGAGCTTCTGACCACAAACAGGACACATCAATCAGATTAACCCCCGCCCCAAACACACACACACACACACCCACACACACACAGACAGACAGACCCCTGTAAAGGCAACTGAAAGCAGATAAAACTGGCTCTCAAGGCAGCCAGTGACTCAAGGGATGATAAGTTTGCACAGATTAAATATCTGACATCTGAGGACTTTAAGCCAGGGAAGAAAAAACCAGGACAGTGTCTTACTCTCAGAGCTCCTAAAAGCATTTTCTTGATTGTGGCTGGTGGGTTGTGAATAGAAAAAAAATGGTGAATACAGAACTAAAGTGGACAGTGATATTTTTTGTTTTCCAGCGGTTTCTTTAGCATCCAGTGGATAAAAAAAGCAATATGACAGCAAAAAGGAGCCAAAAGGTGGTAAAACTGATGGCTGAAAAAACCAAAACGGGTCCTCTCAAAAAGGCTGTAAATCTCCTCTGTGGCAATCAGAAATGTACATAAAGAGCTTTAATGTATCTTAACTTCCACCATGTTCCACTAAACCAAAAATATAAATGTGAGAAGCCGGGAAGGGTTGAGTTTTCCAGCCATTAACGTTGAATCTGCCGGTTTTCTATGAGGATGATGGTTTAAATGTAACTGTAACATCACCACCATGGCTGGAGACTGTCGGGTTCCTCTCCCTGTGCTTTGGTCTCCCAACTGTGCTACCTCTGCTGTCCACCATTTTATCATTTAAAAAAAAAACAACAAATTTGTCCTCACTCACTTCAAGACTACAGAAACAAACCTGCCTCGGACTGACGCGACTGCGAGACCGAGTCCTGATCGTTACAAAGCTGCCTGGGTTACGCCACCAGTTGCTGTGGGCACTCGTAAAACCTTCTCAAAGCACTGCCTGGAAGCTCTGTGCAAAAGCAGCTGAGAGAGCACAGAGGGTCAAAGCTGGACCGCCGTGTAAAGACACCTCAGGTAGTCCAGAGAAAAAACCCTTTTTGCTCTTTCTGCCACAAGCAAATGTGTGAGCTGTGCTTTTTTTTTCTTTTTCTTTTTTTTTCCCCCGCTGAGACGCAACAAACACCCAGATACCTTCACCTCTTTTCCCTGAACAATTTACTGCCCGACTGGACAAAAATGAGCCGTCAGTTAAATTTGTTACATCTGTCCAAATTTGTGGGAATTGTTTATTGTCATTGATGGGAAAAGTTTTATATATATATATATATATATATATGAATGTAGTATATCATTTTTTCTTTTGCCGTCACAAATGTCAGGAATCCTTTTCTGACATTTATCCTCTGTGTTCCACCTGCTGCAGACAGTTGTATTATCAAACAAATATGTAGTACACTGTAAGATATTGTACATTTAAAGCTTATTATTAAATGTATTTTAGATTCATGTCAACGCTGCAACAATTACATATTTTGAAATCTATTTTCTGTGTGGTGTGATGCATTAAACACTTCCTCTTTAGTTGGGCAGACATCGACTTCTAAGTATGGATCTGCACAACACCACACGCTTTACTTTGTTTGCTGGATTGTTTGGTAAAAACAAATTTCTTGAGTAATGGGAAGAAAGTCTGCAGATATTCTAACCAATCGGCTCTTTAACTCCCAGTTAAAAACCAAACCGCTACATATGGTGGCCCAACCAATAGCCTCAGTTCAGACGTCTTAATTTGAATCTCATTTCAACACATTCTAACGTGTTCACAAAAAAAAACTAAAGTTGCTCATTAGCCTTCCACTTTCAGAGATTAAAGACTTACTGGATGTGTTGGGTTTTTTGGAAGGCAGTTTAATACAAAATAATCCCTCTGTGCATGTTTTATAAAAAAAAAAAAAAAAAAAACTCTGTGCATGTTTTTTTAAAAAAAAAAAGAAAAACTTGTAGAAATTAAAGGGTTGAGTCTGGTGGCTAGAGCTTCTGCAGGAAGCGGAGCACCAGGTCTCGGAGCGTTGCTCGCAGTGGCTCGTTGTTGTCGCAGACGATGTGCGTGCCGTCTTCCTCCAGCTGGATCAGCGTGTCCTCGGCCTGCAGGTGCAGGATGTGTCCGTCCCCCGTCTCCTCCACCTTCACCTCCGTGATCCCGTGCTGCAAAATAAAAAAGAAGGCAAAAGTTTTTTTTTTAAAAGTTCCGTTTACTTCGGCAGAAAAATGAGGGCCTGCCCATTTCAGACCTTTTGCAACGTGGTCAGAAAAGCTTCCAGGGGCACGGCTCCGCTCAGAAGGGGCTTGGGGGCCAGCACCACGGGGGGCTCCTCCATCACCCGCTTCCTCTTCTTGCTGGGGGGCGCGGGGGGAGGTTTGGGCACCGACTGACCGGCGTGATCGGAGAGAAACCATCAGAAAAGGGGGACGTCCCGTCCTCGGGACAGTTTGCGGACTTACCTGCAGAGTGTGCTTGTTGTCCTTTGAGTGGAGCACGGCCGACACTGTCGCCACGGAGACGCCGGGTTTAACCTCGGTGGGCACCAGAGAGTTGGCCAGCTTGAGGGGAGAATAAGCAGAGCGGCAGCCGTCAACGTCAGCGGCCTGCTGCCCGAGTGTTCCAGTTAAAGGTCTCGCCGATGAACTCTGGGTTACCTCGGGCAGGATGTAGACCCGCTCGTATCGGCGCCTGAACGGCAGGTTGAGCACGGAGCAGCGTCGGTACGGCATCGGCGGCGGCTGCAGCTCCAGCATCAGGTCGGAGCGGTGGGACTGGCTGGCGGGGGGGCTGGGTGTACTGCTCGGGACACACCACGTGGAGGGGCTGCGGGAGGGCGACAGGAGGAGGCCGTCAGCTGCCGGTTTGACTCCGACAAATCTGAGTTCTGAGGATTTCCGTCGGGGGGGGGGGGGGGGGGCCACCCGAATAGTGTCACAGTTCTTCCACTTTCAACGTCGGGGCATTCTGACGTTGAAGACAGGACTGTAAATGGTTTAAATTCAGGCTGGAACCAGCAAAGACAAGGGGCATTTGTTTTAAGGCAGAGCTGTTTTGGGAAAACCCAGTTTTCTTCACAGACGTATAACAAATTGGCACACATTTTTTAGAGATCTATTATCCATTCCATACACTTGTCCAAAGGCTTTACTCATCCAGTCAGAGTGCCTTTCTCCCTTTCAAATTGATGCACTTAGCAGACGCTTTTAGCCAAAGCAACTTACAAAAAGGAGGCTTTAACATTCAACTAAAACACCAGGTACACAATTACCTTTTAAACTGGTTATGAAGGTGGGACAGAAAGAAAAAAAAAAAAGTTTTTTTCTGGTTTTCCTTTGACATGCGAGGGGCATAAATTACGAGTTCCGACAACTCCCACAATTTGGCATTTACTTCCCTCAGCAGAGGCGGAGAACTGCTGTGTCAGGTGTCTGCTAACTCTGAAATTTGTCTCCATTGTCCTGTGTAGCTGACGGGACTAAGGGAGTCATTATTTGCTCACTGAAACCACTATTGCACAAGGAGGACTCACACTGACGTATTTTTCAGCGCAAATAAAAACAACCAGGATATCTCATCAGACTGTCGAGTGTGACACTTTCGACTGTCTGTGGGTATTGATCTCATTTGGGTGCATCGTTTCTTACAGACATACGGAGGGCACAAAATAATGAGTGGGTGCCGATTAGGATACCTGAACTTCCTTCAGCAACTTTGACACCTGGTGGAAGTTGAGCCGTGTGTCGATGGGACAGTAGACGCACTTCATGGCTAAAGGCTGGTAGGGAGCGAGGGCGTCCAGGTAGGAGAAGTCCGGCTCTGACGAGACAGTCCCAAATGAGCCTTTTAGTCTGTCGCCACCCAAACGGGGACACTGCACACCCGGTGTTTAGGGGCGGGGGCGGGCCGTCGTTACCTGTGAAGATGATGGTGTTGAGGCTGGATTTGCCCCACAGCTCCATGAAGTGCACCACGTCCCCGAAGCGCAGCGAGGGGTGGCCGGTGAAAACCACGCAGGGCTGGCGGAACTCGCTGCTGAAGTCCCCGTGGATGCTGGGGTAATGCTTCAGCTTGTTAGTTTGGATCAGCTGGAGTGAGAACACAAGAAAAAGACAGAAAATGTAACTCTGGCGAGTGTAAAATAAAAAGTGGACAGATCTGAAACCTTTTTGATCAAATATTATAACGTTGGTTCAAAAGTTTCTGCTCTGGATGTTTTTTCCTTAACGATCCATTCAAGGACAGTCAGAAAGCTGAACATCCATCATTTTTCTTCAGTTTGACAAGTGCCCCCTTTTTTAAAAATGGTGTTCCTTGTCTGTAAAACCCAAGTGATTGGAAACTTGGATATAAAAGCAAGAAACCAGAAGAGCTGAAGCAGCTGAAGGAAAAAAGAAGGCACGAAAGCTCTGTGTGTTGGTTTCTTAACGCGACATATGTCAAACATCAGATGAAAACAAAAACACTGTGTCATTAAAAATATAATATATATACTATGAAAATAAATAAACAACAAAGCCAAAAATATAGAAGCAGTGTTTTAAAAAAAAAAAAAAAAAACATTCTTAGGGTCTTCATTTGAATTTAGACATGAAGTAACAGGCAGGATTAGCTGATCAAAAACACTCAAACACACTAAAACACACTTTGAGTGTGAGCGCCTCTTTAAAATTGTATATTTGCCTCTGGTAGAGTCAGGTGTCTGTTAGCACAAGGCCAAAAGGAAAGACAAGCATTGATTTTAGAAAAGAAGAGCTATAAGAAGGCGATTTCCAAACCCTTTAGAGTCCTTCATTGGTCAAGGGGGAAAACATTTAGGACAGGAAGTTTACCCCAAGGTCTGAGCAGCAGCAAAAAAAAACCTTTACAAGAATTTAAGGTTTCAGTTTTTTACACTTATTGACAGTAGAAAAAGAAGAAGTATCGCTCGTTTGGAATGAGCAACTTGTGGAGAGGTATGATCCAAATGTTCAGCAGCTTGCTAAAAAAATCTTTTCAACTGCCAACTAAAATGACTTCACAAACATATCATATACTGATAACGGATGCTTAAGGCCATGACTTTGAGCTAAAGCTGGTTTAACACTTTACTGAACAAAATCATGTAGCATTCAGCTTTTGTTGAGTCATTATCCACTGGATTATGTCTATAATCCATTTCTCCACATTTTTAAACCATGGAAAACCCCAATTTTCTTTTATAACATTTCAATACGCAAAAATATTAGCTGTGAAAGTCGGTGTACATCCTTTTTTTCAAGGTGTGTTTAACATTGGAAACCTTTCTTAAGCCACGAATGAAAAGACAAAGACGAGGCAGAGAGGAAATGCGTTAAACCCGCGTTTCCCTCAAACGCAGCGCCATTTTGTGCTGGGCAGTTGGACTCACCTCTGCATGGGGGAACGGAGGCTCGGGCAGATAAACCTTTGTCTGTTTGTTATGGCAGAGCCTGAAACCATTTGAAACGAAGACTTTAGGACTTTAACAGAAGAGCTGATAAAAGCGACAGATAGGAAACATAGACATCAATTTATCTTTTTATAGAAGTTTTTTTTTTTTTTTTTTAAAAGAACTTCTCACCATTCTGCAAAGATTTGGGAAAACTCCAGTGAGCTGTTGGCTACAGGTGAGATGAAGTAAAACGGCGTGGTTCCGAGGTTGGCGCTCTCGATGAACTGGTAGAGACACTCCAGCAGGTCGTATATGACTCCGGAGGAATAACACGGGACCAGCACGTTGCCTCCTGCTCGGATCGTCATGGCTGGTTCCGAACAGACAAGACAAGGACAGGAGCTCAGGGATAAATCGAGAAAAGGAATCTCAAATGAGAAAGCGTGTGGGGGAGATTTCCTTTTTGAAGGATTCAACCTTACCCAGGTTACTGCAAAATTCCCCGAGCATGCCGTCGGGGTTAGCTGTGGGCATCTGGGTGAGTCCCGTCAGGATGAGAACGTCGCTGTTCTTCAGGGAGCTCTGGTCCATCGGCTGGGAGAAGGAAAGGATGGAGGCTTCAGTTAAGCAGTGGTTCCAGCCTTAGAGATGGGGGGGGGGGGGTGTCAAGGTGGTTGGGACGCCTCCCGGTCACCTCACTATTGTTTTGAGGTGCATCCTACAGGAAGAAGAGCCTTAAGTAGTCCCAGGACTAGATGGAGGGATTCTAAATCCCATCTGGCCTGGGAACACTTTGGGATCCCACAGGAGGAGCTGCGGGGCGTCGATGGGTGAGTCTGCCGCCCTTTTGACCCAGATAATTGGACGAAAATGGCCAGGTAGATGGATAAATTCTGAATAAACAAAAGCTGTTGCTTTGGATATGACGGAGGAGCTTTTTTCTCTCCACAATCGCCTCGTGCACGTTCAGGCTGGAGGATTGGATAAAAGACAGTCTGCTGCTATGTCCTGTTTTAGCTAGGATATAGCTGGGAACTTCTTTTTTAAATTTGTTCCGTATGAAATAGACTTACTTGTAATTGTGATGACAATGATTGTGATTTGGATGCTACATGAAGAAAACTAAGCTGAGCTGAAAAGCTACCTGTGGGTGTGTGGTGAGGAGCGATGATCCCGACACGTAGGCCACTTTCTCGTGATGCGACTGGATGATCCAGTTGGAGCTCCCTAAGGAATAACCGGAGCTTAACGGGGAGATCTGCACGGCTCCAAACAGCTCCTGGGGAAGACGGGAAGATTTACAACTGTGAGGACATTATCAGTGAATGCAGCCGTCAATAAACAAGCACAGAAATGACCTAAAGTCTATCTTTAAGCTTCAGAGAGCCAAATAAACACTGCTTTGAAAGGAGTTTTTATCCAGATAAAATATCTCTTTCAAAGAGGAAACTTGCGGGAGGTTATATGACCAACTTTGTATTAACAAGAAATACAACAATGAGAAAACTCCCCCACAAAAGCCCCAAAAACCCAGTTAGCTTCTTATCGTTTGATTGACAGCTCACTCTAAACAATAGGACTTTTCAGGCAAAAACAACAACAACCTAGTTATTGGGCGCTGCATGAGAAACAGTTTCATCCCAGATAATGTGGCAAGAGCACGCTGCACAAACTCAGGGAGAAAATAACGAGGTCGTTTTGTGCGCAAAGCTGTGGGAGAGAGAACAAATCTCTCTGTTTTGGTGGAGTAAGTTCAGGCGTTAACAGCTTTATTCATCTGTAAAAAGTGGCTGCTTCCAGTCATTTAGAGGCCAATCGCGTTAATGATGATGATAAAGGGCCAAGAAGTGAGTTAAATTTGCTAAAACTGTGACAAAAAAAAAGAAAATTGTGAAGTTCTATGTGGAGTTTTTTTTCTTTACAAGAATCTGAAAAGTCTTATGTTCAAAAAGCAAATTAATTTGGTCATATAATCATTTAATATCAAAGATTGGTAATTATTTAAATGAATTATTCTTACCACTTTCTGAGAATAACCCACAAGCTGCACTTTACTCAGGGCTGAATTGACCTCCTGCATACTGTAGCATCTCTTCCATGTCCAGACGTCCACTGCGTCCTTCAGCGGCCCCGGGAGCATCCTGGTGCAGGAACACATTCAGTTTTTTCCCTATTATATATATATTTTTTTTTATTCATTTATTTTTTCAAAAAAGGTTAAATCGAAATCAAACAGTTGGATAGTTTGGACTGAGAGGAGGTAGGGGAAAAAAAACATGCTTTATATGTTCTCCATCTGTTTAAAGAAAGAAGTCCTTGACTTAGACAGGGGGTGTCAATTGACCATGTAGAGGCTCAATATTTAAAATGCAGCTTAAGACATGGGACACACAGGATTAACATTTTAAGAACAGTACAAAAGCGCTTCATTCTAACCAACTTTAGCGTGGGGAAAAAAAATTAACTACACAAAGTAAAATGGGAATATTCAACTATGAAAAGGTTTGTGACAGTTGAGAAATTGTCAAAAAAACATAAAATACGATCTATTCAGCTGACGAAACCAGGAAATTCTCAAAGTTGTAAAGGTGAAGAGGTTATGGAAATCATATAACCAATTAAATACAGCATTTCCCTACAATAAAGAACATTTTTTTCTGCTAAAGTCAGTAAATGTACATGGGCCATGGGGAAAGCTAAACCAAGCAGACTTTGAAATGCTGAAACCTTCTGAGAGCAGTTCCATACCTGCTAAATGTTTGATCAGAGCTGCCACATTCTATAACTAACTCCACTTTCTCCTACATGTGTGGTGGAGATGGAAATAAGTGCTGTATGTGGATAAATAACTATGACCTGCATTAAAAACAGAACTTGTTAACAAGACATTGGAGCAGATTTGTTAAAGTAAGGACATTTTCAATAAAGTTCTTATTGTGGACCCTTTGAGATAACAAATATTGCTACTGCTAAATATTGCTATCTAATCTATGTGTGGTCAATGTGTTTTTAAGGTTGATCTTTACATAATTACATTCTGTCCCTCTGCATCTTTGATGGAGAAAAAATACATTTTACAGTCCTTACATATTTAATCATGGAGCCTAACAGTCACAGTATTGTCATTTCTGGACCAATAAACTCCCTCCTTTACACTCTGTTAATCATTTTTGCTTTCACAGGCGCTATTGAAAAAAGAAAAACTTTCCCACTTCTGACTTTTTGCCTACTCGTATCAGGGGTGTTCTGCATGAAAAAACTCACCACTGCTATATGAGTGAGTTGTTCATGTTGCATAAAACGATGGGGGAAAAAAAGGATGTCACTAAAACCACCTAATCTCTGAGGCTTTCTGACACCAGATTTGTCCTCTTTGGGCTTTATCGTACTGCCTACTTTAAGCATCTGACCACTAATTAGTATTTCATTGAAGCAGCTGTACAGAGCATTGTGGGATTTGTAGTGTAAGCAATGAACAGCTATTTACCTACAGGTCATAAGGAATTGAATTAATTCATTTATCTCAGTGTCTGCATATAATTGTATCGAAGGCCGTTTGTGGCAAGCCGGACTTAAGCTTGACTAAGACCCCGACACACCTCTGAATGTCTTTGTTCTTCCAGCAGGTGGCAGCCTGGGCTTTAGGAACTCTCTCCATGAAGTTCACCAGCTCCTCCATCAGCAGCCTGTCAAAAACGGAAAAATGTAAATATTAAATAAAACAAAAAGAGTCTTCTATTTTCATTTAAAAGTAACTTTTTAAAAAAGCGAAGTTTATATCTCATTACCTCCCAATCTGCAGGGTGGGCTCTGTGGCGTACACTGTCCCTGTGAAGCCTGTGTGTTCAGTGATGTAGGGGAGGGCCATCATGCAGTGGTAGTTGGAGATGAGGATGACGTCGATGGTGGACAGGTCCAGCAGTTCTCTCTACGTTTTACATAGTTTTAAAAGTCTGTTATTAATCAAATTAGATGTAAGAGATTATTCGACAATTTCCATTTTGAGGCGGGAGCTGGAAAGGAGAATCCTTAAAGCAGCAAACATGGGTTATGCAAAAAATCCCTTTGAGCTCAGGTTAAACAACAAAGACTTTGGAAAACCTAAATCATCTGGGCTATGTACCTCGGGGAGACAGAACTCAGGCTGAGAGTCTACAAACACCCTCCCAGCGCATTCTTTCAGTTCCTGGGAAGACAAGAGGGAAAAATTGTTCGCTTATGTGTGAGTGGGTACAGCACAGA
The DNA here is from genome assembly GCA_013363375.1 of Menidia beryllina. Lineage (NCBI taxonomy): Eukaryota > Metazoa > Chordata > Actinopteri > Atheriniformes > Atherinopsidae > Menidia > Menidia beryllina. Next base: position 26,125 of record JABUIW010000152.1, on the reverse strand, counting down.
TATATCTACGAAATACATCTACTCCTTTCTTGGGATACAAGCAGGTGGCAGGATAAACATAAACACAGTAATTCTATGTCCAACAAGTATTTATACCTTTTCTAAGTTCATTGTTCCATCTTTGAAAATCCAGCCAGGGAGCTTTGAGAGTCTTGGGCTGTTGAACAAAAATTATAAAGATTTAGACAAATGGCTTTCCACGACAGAAATGGAAAAAGTGGAGATGTCTTACCTGTGCACTAAAGGGAGTGGTAGGAAGTTCAGGACTGACGTGGTGTCCAGTCCACAATCCAACATAATAGTAGTAGATTTGAACTTGAGGACATTGCAAGGCAATGTAGGATGTCCAGACAGACAATACTGCAAGAAGAAAAGCACAGGTCAGGCAGAAAATATGTGGCAAAACAACAAATGAACATTAGAAACCAGACAAAAGAACAAAAACAACACCAAAAAGGCGTAAAGTGTATGTAAACTCTTGTTTTTGAAAAACACCCTGCTTTAACTCAAAGAATAACCTGCAGAAAAAATTAATTCCATAAGATAGTCTGTTAACACTCGAATTAATGTTTGAGAATTATAGTATTTTTTCTGTGCAATATACAAGGTTTATAGTCAACTGGTATACTTGCTATATGACACTACCCTGTTTAGCTAGCAGGCTTACACCAATTTCAATTAGTGCGATACAGTTTCTAAATTCTTTGGTTTATCTGGAACCTTTTCCACAACAGGTCTTTTTACTTAGCTGGATTTTACTCACCAATTTCATTGTAACACACTGTAACGATCAATAAATTAGACAAATGCAGTCGGCTTTGCTAACACGCCATCGTTGTTTGGGTTCTTCGACGTTTCCATCTCAGTAGCGCCCCCTGCAGCCTTGGAGGCCACCTGTGCACTAATCAAACGGACACAGCATGAGTTATTTAAGGAATAAGCTGTAACTGCGCAAGTTGAGACAATGAAGATTAACGTGATATCTAAAATATATACTTAAAACTAATATATATGTATCAGTAACAAAATTGCATGTCAACAAATACACGTGTTTATTGACCGCAAGGCTGTCGTGTCTGACAGCAGTGCTATGCAAAAGTTTACCCAGTGTTAGCAGAAACTGTGGAAACAGTCGTAAAGATGGTGCAACAGCTGTTGGGTTAATGTGTGCTGAGTTGTTTACCCCTTCACGTGTGTAGCCTATATAGGCTATATTATTCTGGGTCAGGTTTCATCTAAAGAACATTTTTTTCGCCGAGGGTGACTAGCACGTAAAGCGGCGCTAAGCTGTGAAGCTAGTAGTAGCTAGCAGGTGTTTTGTCTAGTTTTGTTTCCTTTTCTACGTCAGTACTTCCCCCAGCAAGACTGGGCCCACACGATTTAAGGAGGCGGGAGGTTCAATTATGTTTAAAACACGTAAAAAAGATTTGTCTTTCTGAATTTTTTTTAAAAAAAAACTTATCCCGTTCAGCATTATGGCAGCAGTACTGAAATCTGAGTACTGTGCTATGCTGAATACATTTAAGATTTATCTTTTCTACCGTTTTAGATCAAATGCTAATTATAACTGCTAAGTACAACTAATTATTTCAATGTCATTAAAAGTTTTACTTGGATAAAATGACAAAGGACAATTTTCTTTGTCCACTAACGTATTTTTTTAAACAATGATACAAGTGTGAGAACGTGTCAGCAGTTTTTTATTTATTTATTTAATCAAATATGATTTTTTTTTTTCTAAAACGTTTTAATACAGCTTTTACTAAAATAAAATAAATCAACAAGAAACAGTTAAGGGAGTCCAATGATATCACATTTCAAAGAGCGGCACGTGGGGAACTACGTTTCGGCGAGCGCGCTCTTGTTTCGCCGCGTGACCGCGCGGCGGCGTTGGAGGCTGGGAACGGATATCGCCACCGAACGTGAGCAGACGCGAATGTGTCAAACCGCTCCCAAGTGACACACCGATAACACCGTTGCAGAGGAACTCGTATAACGATGTGGTAATGTTACGAAATTGATGTAGAAACGTTGGCCACCTACACATCTCCGTCTGTCTGGTAGGTTTTTTGTCAAGTCGCCTATGACTGGCTGTTTTAGCTGCCAGCAACTTAATACAGAGGGTTGGCTCGCTTTCAAAACGACGGAGGTCGATGTTTTCTCATGGAGGATTCATACAGTTAGGAGTGAAGAAAATTTACGAGTGGGCAAAGACAGGTAAGGCTTTGAACCGCACAGTGTTACCTATTCACCCAGGTGAATTAGGTGAAATGTCAACGATTCTGTCGTTTAATGAAATCCTTTGAAATACAACTAGTACCGTAAAGTGCCGTAAAGTGTGCCATCAGCAACAAGCAGAGTAAAGTTCATCGATAAAGTTGTTGTTTTTTTTAAATATGTCAAAACTTTACAACCCGTTGTCTGGAATTTGCCCGATAGGATGCTGAATGTAGGAACCATTTCTGTCCATGCCTGCCAGGTTGACAGCCTTCTGGTTTCTGTTAAAATGTTATTGTTTTTTTTAAGAGGTGTGTTTTCCTTTGACAGAGCAGAGGAGGTACACACTCGGGTTCATAGCCATGGGAGGCTCTTGCAGTATTCGTGGGATCCCTTCTCCCAAAGGCCCCAATACAGTGGGTTGCACAGATTTCATGATGGATCACACGGCAAAGGTATTATTTTATTTAAAAAGTGTGTTGATAGTCTTTGTGGTTTTATTAGCTTCTTTTTTCCTATCCTGAACTTGTCTGGAAATACTCAGTCAGGACAAATTGTTACTGTTTTTTTTTTTTTAAATTCAATTTGAGGAACTCAAGCTAACTGCAATAGTGGGAGGAAATTAGAAACACGCTGTTGCTGTTACACTTGACACTGTTGTGCCTTTGTCTGCTGAACCGTGTGCATTTCTGTTTAATCTCGCTGGCAGGGCAGCTTCTTCAGGCTTTACTATCCGTGTCAAGAGACCGACAGGGCCGAGAAACCCAACTGGGTCCCATGCAGGGAGTATTTTAACGGTCTTGCAGACTTCATGAAGATTAAACGAAGCCTCGGCGAAAGGATTTTCAACTACCTCTTTGGTGAATAACTTAAAGTAGAAACATCCACTTCATCGGAATAAACATTTTACATTAGAACTTTTTTTTAATGGCCTATTTATGGTTGTTGATCAGTCAGCTGGCCACAACAATTCGATCAGAAGGCCATCATTTAGTCATAATTACAGAAACTTCTATTCCACAGCATGAAGCTTCTATTTCTGTGTTATTTCCCCACATTTTTCTGGTTTCTCACTGGGTTTTTTTCTGCTATTTCGACCAGTTTAACCCAGATGAAAAAGGATAGCCCAGGAATGTGAAAAGGGATTTGTGTTCTATTTATCTGTGTATGAAGATTGAGGAAAACATCATGTTCTGACAGACACAGGGTTGCCCTTTATGCCACCAATTTAAGAATGAGTCACTCGAGAACCAAAACACTGTTTCACTGTAAATAACAAGTTAAGTGATGAGTCATGCCTCGTGCCAGAGTAACACGAGAAAAATCTGTGATCAGTTCTTCAGTTGAAATGTCAGTCTGGTGAGGTGGTGCGGAAGCCAAATGTGGAAATAGAAACAATGTGGGGGTGGGTAAAAACTTATATCACTGTTGGTGTTGTTTTTTTTTATTTATATATCAGGGTCCTACAAGATCCCAGCCTACACGGATGCTCCATTTAAATCTAGTGAAAAGTGTCCTGTGATTATTTTCTCCCATGGCCTCGGAGCCTTCAGGTACGCTTGGACGCCTTTTGTTATCCCACGTCAGCTCATTTGGAACCATTCACTTAGTGCCCAGATGTTTATATGTGTATATCCCTCTAGGACTCTGTATTCAGCTATATGTGTGGAGCTGGCCTCTCAGGGCTTCATCGTGGCATCCGTGGAACACAGGTAACCATTCTTTTTCCATAAAGAACACTCTTAGCTGATCCTTATTTCAATATTAGGATGAAATCTAGCCTTTACCTACCTAGGCTAAAAATGGAAGTATATCACATATCACAATTAAGAAGAACCGACCTCCATTTTACTCTCCTCTATGAACCCATAGCAGCCGTTTTAACATTCTTGAGCATCTTCTCTACATTAATGACGTGTAATAACACACTTATTACGCGCACAGATACTTGCAGACATAAAATCGTCTAAAAATTGTCGGTTCCGTTTGGATCGTGGCCATCATTTGCCAAGCAAACAGTGACAGAGAGCAGCCCCGTCTGCGAGCGGCTCTCTGTTTATCCGTGGAGTCGGAGTGGAAAGGGTGTGTAAACAATGGTACCGACCAGCTCATCACATTTCTTTTGGGTATAGAGACAAGGGGACCGTATGGAGATTAACATAATGGCCACAGTTGCTCTGTGGACTGAGGCGGTTTGTCGCAGACTTTCCAGCAGCACCCGAAGCCAAAAAGAAGCATGCGGGCCTCATGACTGTTAAGCCAGGCTGCATGTATGATCATTAGTCGCAGGGGCTTGCAACTAAAGCTGCTCAGAACCGCAGCACTTATCTAGATGGTGTGCCTTTGTTTTTTTCCTTTTTTTTCTAATTCTCTTGAAAACAGGATGTTCGATTAGATAGCAGTAAAACCAAAAGTTTCCAAAGAAAGCTGTGCCGATCTTCTGCAATGCTTAATTTCCGTTATTTGTTTGTTTACTTTCCTCAGGGATGAGTCAGCCTCAGCCACTTACTACTACCGTGAGAAGACGGAGTCAGAGAAGGCTGGCGAGAACGGTCCGAAAAGCTCAGCATCGCCCCGAGACGACCTGGTGCAGGAGTGGATGTACTACAGAGCCCTGAAGCACCGAGAGAGCGAATTCCCCCTGAGAAACAACCAGGTGAGGAGAGATGAGCACATTCGAAAGCCCTAGGGTACCATCCAGCAACATTCCAGATCAGCTTTACACCCACCGCAGGCTACCAGCTTATCACTCAGGAACACCACATCCTTGTTACTTTAGTCATACTTTAGTATTCATGCTGACTGGGGTTTGAAGCAGGACTGTTTCTTAATATATGATGTCAAATTTATAAAGCTGATGCAGTTTTTTTTTTGGTTTGTTTTTTGTTGTGTTATTCAGGTGAAACAAAGAGCAAATGAATGCATTCTGGCTCTGGATAGACTCACTGAAATCAACTCCGGGGTGGCAGTGCAGAACGTTTTGCGGACACAGTTCGACTGGACAACGCTGGAGGTGATCGGATGAAATCAACACGCGTGCCTCCTTTGATCAGGGATGTCCCAAGGTTCACGTAGCGGTGAACTGACAGGGAAACCTGGAACTGACCCAATCCGTGTCCCCTCTGTTTTTTTGAGCTACAGAACTCCATGGATCTGTGCCGGATGGCTGTAGTAGGACATTCCTTTGGGGGAGCGACGGTTATCGAAGCTCTGTGCAAGGAAGTTAAATTTAAGTATGAGTTGTTGTTTTTTTTTACTTATACATGCATTCTGGTAGATAAATGCACCCGGAAATTCAATTTACCTGCAGAGCAAATCTGGCACTATCTCTGAAAAATAGATCAAACAAAATGTGAATCGGGTTTATCTTGGTGAGTTTGAAATGAATTAGCTGCCCTGTGCAGCAGCACTGCAGGGTGGAGCTTTAGGCTACGTCTCAGGTGGTTTTAATTCAATAAAAGAAGTTGTATTAACCTGAAAAAAACCTGCGATGGACATCTATAAAGAGCCCCATTGGTAGGAGGTTTTAGAGATTTTACTGTTTTCATCCTGATTTTTCCTATTCAGAACTTCTAAAAGACTCGGCCGGCTCTGGGTTGAAATTGTCAGCGGGACAAAAAAGAAAATGAAATATGAAATCCTCTCACTACTCTCCAAGTTCATCTTGAGAATAGATTAAGCACATAATATGATCAAATCTGAAATTAAGGTTGTTGTATTTGAGGAATTTTAAACAACAAATAACTCAATCCAAATTGAAGATTTTAGAAAATTATTTTTTTTCTTTAAAAGTAGAGTTTTTGTAGGTATTCAGTGTATTTGCTTCAGAGACCAATTAAGATCTAAAAGGTCAGTCTCTGAAATGTTTTTCTGGCCTGAGTTTGCTCTGACAATGCAAAACCCACAAAACCCAAGAAACGGCACGAGCAAACAATGACACCAGAAATGCTGAAACACAGGAAGTTTTTTACCAACATCTGAACTGAAGGACCAATCAAGGAAGACCTTCGCGATGCATTCGGAGACCTGGCAGAACTGATGACCGTCTCATCAACTTATTATCGATACGGTCAGAGGGTGTCAGGGTGTGTTTGGTGCTCCGAATGCTTTAAAATGAATATTTGCAAACGTCACAAACAGCTACGAATTGACCAAAGTCTTCTTTTAATTACGACTGGTTACAAAGTCTTCCCATTTTTGTCTGATATGAGATTACAAGTGCCCGGCAGTCTACGTTGGTTGTTTTATTTTGGGATGCATTCAATGCATTAATGCTTGGTGAAAAATCAAAAGGTTGCAAGTTCAGCTTGGACATCTCTCTGCTTGACAGTGGTCGGTTTATTTGAAATTACTTTAAAGAGAGCTGCCTTGTTCCCGTTTGGCTAGATACATTTAGATTTTTCCACAGAAGTCAAGTTAATTTTACGCTTTTGGACACTATGTAATAGTATTTGAGAGATTTTCAGCTCTACTCATTTTGACTTTAGGTTCTCTTTAGGTTTAGGTCTTCCATTAAAATGGCGTTCTACTTCAATGTGGTGATTACAGCGAGTCCCCTGACATCTGAATGTGACACAACGATATATTACATCACAGTGCTAATGTAACTGCTGCAGCTTGCCGTTGGGCCACGATGTTTGACTGTAGCCATTTACCCTGCTGGCTTCCACAGAAAATAATAGTCACATGGTCACTGCTGCCGTGGTTTTAAAACCCACGGGGTTCTTTTGAGGCTGTCGGTTTTACCACTCATCATGTGATGTCAATGCCTGGCCAATCAGAGGCCGGGTGTCTGCTGAACACCAGCCAAATTTACCGCAGGCTGTAGGCAAGTGCTATTAACTGAAAGAAATAGTCATTTTTGTTTTTCTCAGAATTCAGGAAGTGGTAAATACATAGTCACGATGAAGAGAAAAGCTGATCTGTTAAAGAATCTACCATTTAAGAATGAGAATCAGCCTAAATCAATAGGGGTTTATGACACAAAGAGGTTGAATGTGATTTTGAAGTATCCCTTCAGCTCTGTGTTTCAACAAATGTTGTACTGAAATGTAAATCAGTATTTTAGTGGGCCTAAATACCTCCGGGAAGAGTTCCTAGCTGTCAAAATGATGTCTTCCTCTCAGGTGTGGAGTTGCACTCGACGCCTGGATGTTCCCTTTAGACGACGACATCTTTCCCCACGTGAAGCAACCGGTGTTCTTCATCAACTCCGAAAAGTTCCAGTGGGCGGGGAACATCAGCCGCATGAGGAAGCTGGACTCCACCGTCATACAGAGGAAAATGATAACCATCAGGTACAGCAAAGGGCGCGTCTGCAAGCAGGAGCAGCAAAGCCAACGCACTCACCCTTCCCCCCTTCTCCTTACCTCCATTTTTCAGAGGTACAGTCCACCAGAGCTTTCCAGACTTCACCTTCCTGACAACCAACTGGATCGGGAAGCTGCTGAAACTGAAGGGAGAGATCGACCCGGTGATCGCCATGGACCTGTGCAACAAAGCCACCTTGGCCTTTCTACAGCGGCACCTCGGTGGGAGTCTTAATCCCCGTTCGCTGCTCGTTTCAGGCGTAAGACGCCGTCGTTTAAGATTTCTTACGGCTTTTTCAGGTCTGGAGAAGAGCTTCAATCAGTGGGACCCTCTGATCGATGGAGAAGATGACAACCTTATCCAGGGAACTAATGTAACTGTGCTTCAGTCTGCTATGTGAATCGGCACCGCGGAACCTGGGACGTCCCGGTGGCCGGCCGCGGCCTCTTCCTCCAGGATCACTGTAACGGTGTCTGCTCAAAACAAACGGTGGATGACTTTTCGGAATGACAATGAAGAGGAAAGCAGGTCTACCTCATCTTCAGGGCAGGATTTGTTTTTCTGACAGATGGAATATTGCGTGTGGTGATGTTTTGTTTCCCGAGGCCTGAATGTTGCAAAAAGTCCCTGTTGATGAGACCTTTTATGAAATCAGTATCATTTTTGTACCTAATTTCAGCAGAGATGTTTTACTTGGACAAATGCTTAATATCTGTGTGGATAAATGGTGCTCCAGCAGAGGCTGAATCACTACTAGTGCAAAATGAGGTAAAGAATCAAAATGAATAATGGGAAAGGTGAGTTCTGGCTGATTTGGATTCTGAAGAATAAGAAGAGTCCATTCTGATCATACATATGGCAAATACTTCATGTTAAAAAACACTAATAAATGTGCCATAACCTACAGACGGTTCATCCTGTTAAGAATGTAACACTTTTATACACAATCCAATAAATCTGCTTTGTATATGAACGTCTTTAAGGTTTTTGGCTTCCTTTTTTTGTCAAGGTAACTTACGCATATGATCCGAGTCAACAATAAGGAAGAAAGACAGACCTGTAATGTTTATTTTACGAACTTAATTTAAAAAAAAAAACAGATCTTCAAAGCATGCATGTGTACAAAACAAAAACTGATTTTTTTTCTTTGCATTCCACTCAACAGCTACTGAAAGGAGGACTTTCTGTATAACAAAAGGATTAAACTCTTCAAAGAAACAAAGAAGAATCGTGTGATCTCAGAACAGATCATCAGTAACAACAGTGCTCCAAGAAACTCTGGACCAGCAAAAAGATGTGGAAAAAAACACCACTGTACACTGTACAGTTACTTAACCGGCGTCAAAAAGAACCGTCAAATTAGAGATGAGGTCAAACGTAACGTCAACTCAAATCACGCCTGAGCGCTCAAATTACAAACCAGCGTAGCAAACTTATCTGAACCCGTTTGGGTCAAAATAAGGCAAATGCAGCTTAACAGCTTGGATTGGAGATGGAGGGGCTCACTCCTCTGACTGCTGCTCAGAGGGCAGAACCTCAGAGGGCAGAACCTCAGGAGGCACGTCGCTGATAACCAGAGAGAGGTGGGTGATTTTTGACAGCTGGGCATCTAAAAGAAGGAGAGGGGGGAGAAAAAACATTAATGGATAGAGAATACCACTCCGGCATTTTCTTTCTTATATCTCTGGCTCTTTAAGAGGACTCTCCCATCCACCTCAAACAACTTAACTAATCCAAACTCTGTCTTATATAACAATAAAGATGCAAGTTGTAGAGGGAAGAAAGCAAGAACAAAAGTCCATGTGAGAACTTCTGTCTTTGGAAACTGCCTTTTTACATTTCTTTGGAAGAATCTTAGAAAGGACAGGCGTGAATATCAAACTATTTAATTGAGATCTGATTTGTTTTGGCCATGTGGACTATTCTATTGAATCACTGTCGTTTAAAATGGGACTAAATAACATCTTTTTATATTAACTGATTAGGGAATTAAAGGAAGTTGAATAACACCATCCTCTAAATGTTAAGCAGTAAGTCAATTGGTCGATAAAAGATTTAAAATGATAGTGTGAGAGAACACGACTTACCAAAACTTTCCTCAAAGGGGGACAGAGTCTCCCCGGAGAGGATGCTGCTGTCCAGCTCCTGCAAAACACATCCACAACTTTAAAAAGCTTTCTAACTTTATATAGTCTGTCCAAAGATTTTTCCAAAGACCTCAATAGTTGTAATAAAACTGTGCTTTCACTTTTAATCAATGTTATTATAATCAAATGTATCAAAATAATTGGGAAGAGAGAGAGAGATCAATAGCTAAATGGCTAAAAGAGAGGTTTTTTAGATCTGCTGGAAGAAAAAAAGATTCCATTATCAATTGAAGATCTTGGTTTTAAAACATGTACAAGTTATTCTTGTTTAGATGACACATTGACAGATTACTATTTATTTATTGTCTTTAACCTTTTCCTTGGGCTCCTCCTTGTGTTGAGCAGCGTCTGCCTGCTGCTCACAGCCCTCTGATGCTGGTTCAGCATCTCTTTGCAAATCTGACAGAACAAACATATCAGAATGTGACACTTATTTTGTGTGTTTTGACACCACTTTCATATGCATTTTTCACATATTCATTCAGGGTTTAAGTTCAGGTCCAGTGGTGATGCTAAAACACCAACAGCCGGTGTCAGTTTCATGTTTACCAATTTGAAAATAAGTTCATCTCTAAAATCCCATCCTCTCTCGATTTTCTGGTCGACATAAAGGAAGAGCAAGGCTAGATTAATCTGGGTCCTAAATTTGAACCACGCTCAATAGCGAGTTGACCTGACATGCCTGAGAATGTAATCGTCTGCTGTTTGTGGGCGATTCCCGGGCAGGAGTCCGACAAACCGATCTGCCTTTCGACCAGAGTGCTCTGAACAGGAGAAGAAAAGGGGTTTCATTCAAATAGCATGGTCATGTGTAGCCTTAGTTTGAACATAATCATATCATCATTACCAATCCCTGGTTAGCTTGTGAGTCAGAATCAGACGACAAAACTGCAAGGGCACAAAAAACACATAAATAAAACGGAAGAAAAACTTTTAAGGAGAAGAAAGTCAAGAGGAAACAGCTGAACAATCTAGTTTTTCATGTGAAGAACAAACCAGAGAGTTCCTCTTTGTCAAGAGCTGATGCCATTTCTTCAGTCATCACATTTTCCTGGAACAGAGAACGGAGGAAAAGTTTTCAGCTACATGAGGGTGTCTCAGCAACAAGAGAACACATCGTGTTCTGCATCACCTCACATGACTTTCTTACCTCGCAGAGGGCAGAAATGAGAGGCTGCTGGTCGTTTTCGGCAACATCTGCCCCTTCCCCTGAAATCCCTGAAGGATGTTCTGCAAAGAAAAAAATGTTTTGCGTTTAATGACGTCAGATTCAATTAAAGAAATACAGAAGAAATTACACAAATCAATTCACGGCTTTCTGTAACCCCTACCACCCCATAAAGCCTGACCAAACAGAAAATGGATAACAAATAAAGAAAGAAATATAAAAATAAAAAAATCTATATAATTAACTTATTTAGCAAAAAATGTATAAATGTCTTTTGAAAATGTTTTAAAATTATGAACCAGAAATAAAATAAGGAACATTTTCTATATTCCACATATTCAAAAACTAAATTTTGACTATCTGAAAGTGCAATAGGTATCAGACATTTGTGCATCGAATACAATAGGAAAAAAAAGTAAATTAACTATTTTTAAAACAGCTCCAGAAACCCTTAGAAATGTTTGAATCCTTATAATGTTGTACGGTCCAATTAGACCAGATCTGTGGACTCTAGCCATCGTGGAAAAGTGGTGTTTGTAGAGTATCAACGACGTGCAGGTTGGATACTCTTTCTTTCTTTCTGGCTGTAGAGACACAGGTCACATTTAAAAAGATCGGATACAGATCACATTCCAAGTGAACTGGGTCGCATTTGGAAAAAAATCCGACTTGTGTTGTTCGCACTGTCAAGAAAAGATCAGATACAGGTCACATTGAGGCATTAAAAGTTTGATTTGGGTCACATCAGCCTGCAGTGTGAACGTAGCCTTGGATATGTGGTCTTAAATCTGATACGTATCCGATCTTTTCAGATGTGACCCGACTCTGGGCAGCCAGGTTGCATCCATTTGACCTGCATGTCATTGACACTTGACCGGCGCCACTTTTCTGCATCCAGCACACAAGTCACCTATAATAGAAACGGCTCTGATTAGAACCCTCCAGTTTGGCCTGGAAATGTGAACGACCCAGCATAAAAAATTCAAATTTCACCAAAATTAAATAAATCCAAGGCTGCAGTTTGAACGAAGGAAGATGGCCACCTGTACGAAATCTGTGGTCTGAATTCTAAAAGCGCTTACCAGCTGAGTCAATCTGCACCTGTAATGAGTAAAAAACCACAACTTTTAAAAAAGTTACAAGACATACAATCAAAAAGACTATATAAATAAGTCAAATAGATTTTATATACATACACTAAAAGTCAAATTTAAACAGAAAAAAGAAAAAACCTTACCTGGTTTGAATCCACATTTTGATCTGGACTAGCATCTACTGGAGTACTCTTTAGGAGAGAGGGAAGCTGATAAAATCAATTAACTTTATCCACATAGTTTTACATGTTTATTCTTTATTTCTTTTAGAAGGATGAGAAGTGAAAAGAAGTTCCCTGACTCAATGTTGCAACGCACATTTTCTTCTCTCGAAAAAATGTATTGACAAAGGAAACCGGCTTCCACCGGCGGATAGACCTGCCCACCTGGTCATGTCTGCACGTGTCCCCCAGAGCAAGGTAGAACCACCATGATGCCGTTTATTTGTTGGCAGAATTATGCGTTTAGGGGAACTCACCGTGATGCAACATGTCACAGCCTGTGTTGCTGCACAAGCTGCTCGTTCACACGCCATATTTCCCTCAACATCGGTGTTGTGCTCACTCCCAGGCTCTTCCATGACCGTGCAGAGATCTGCTGGAAGGCTCTCTTCATCATTGCTGGACGGGTCTCCGGCTTCGTCACCCTGAACGGCAACGCAGATACAATTACACCTGAATCTCCTCCATCTGCAAAAAACTGTTCAGAATCTCTAATGTCCGATGTCTGAAAATGATAGTGACACATTGCAATTCTGGAGTTATGGGTAAATTCATAAAGGAGGGCGTTCCGGTGAGTTGGGATGGAGTTTTCTCCATGTTTGTGTTGAGTGTCTGGGACAGATTTGTACCTTTTCTGGAGAGGGAACTGTTGATGCGTCTTCACAGGGGCCTGAATATGCACACACAATCAGAAACATTTATTGTATGTTTTGATTTCATTAGTTCATCTTTAACCTTAAAGGTTCCTTTAAGTGGAGCATATTGATGTCTACATACCTAAATCTGTCCGGAGGTGAGCTGAGGCCGCTTCTTCCCTCGCTGAGTCATTCTAAAACAGATCATCTGTCACTGATACACGTCTTTGTCAGTTGTGTTACGTACAGTATCTTCAACAACAGGGTGAACAGTCGACTTGCTAATCGTGAGATGACCATCACTGTTCAGAACACTTATGTTGGCCTATATTCCTGCACCACCTGTGCGGGTGTGGGAGCACGTGGACCCTCTTCCTGTGGGATGCCACCTCCAGTCTCACCTTCCTGACCTGTGGAGAAAATCATTATAATTCCAAACAGTTCTCAGATGCACCAGTTTGTTTTGTTTAAACCGCTTCAGTAATCCCTGCTCATATAGTATAGGTTTGTGTTATCGGACTACATCGATTGTCAGTTATGGTCATTTCTACTCAGACACGTGAATATTTATTTGCGATGCAATTGAGTTAGGACATTCATTTTATAGTCGGATTATGCATACAAAATGTGCAAAACATAAACAGTATATACACTGGAAATACTCTCAATATCATTCCGTATCTATTCACTCTGTATCATTTTGGCTGCCGTCTTACTCCAATTCAGCACCTTATTTTCCACCTCACATAAAATGTTTGTTCATTTTCTGACTCCTTTTCATCTTTGCGCTCCAGCTTCTACCACATTGTACATTTTACCATCATGGAACTAATAATGGGACCCTTTTAGAAGCAATACCTCATTATTTTAAAAGGTGCCTCGACTGCCTGCTGGACCTTTGTCAGAGCAAGCGCTTAAAAACTGATTAGGACAGTATGTAGGAAGTACTCACCACAAAGCCGCTGGGCTGGATGCCCGTGGGACAGTAGCAGGGACTGAACCTGATAAGAGGGTGAACACAACATGAATCAAAAGTTTCAAATGCGACCCAGACCACTTGGATATGTTGTCCTTAATCCGATACGTTTCTGATCTTTTCAAATGTGATCCAAGATTGTAAAGCCAGGTCACATATATCCAACCTGCACGTCAACGATACACAACAAAGACCACTTTTCTGCCTCTTGCTATGTGAAAGAAAAACAACAGCTATGGCGTATGATGAAGCAGAGAGAACTGTCAGTGGGCAGAAAGCGGAGTTTATGAGTTATTTAGTATTTGGGGGATAGCTCTATCCAGGTTAAACGCAAGGGATTTTATCGGAACTGGGAGATTTCCCAAGAAATGGCCTGGCGTGCGTCCTCTACTGTGCACAGGGGACACGTTCAGGTTCGCTTGCAGTTCACACTGAATATCACATTTTCTTTATTCCAGTTTAAATTTCACCTCAATTTTTTTATTCGTATTTCTATCACTGAGTTGAAAGCGCACTGAGCTTACATGTCTGCAAAAGAGTAACACCAATATCAGATGGTATAAAATTGGTTCTCAAGCTTTGTCTTTTTTGCTAACACCACATATAAATGTTGCATTACTGTGACAAACTGCTATTTTTTTGCAATATAGTGACCTTTTCACTACTTTTTCTTTTTTCTTTTATCCGTATAAAATCTTGTGACAGAACTTGTTCAAAAATGTAATTCTCTCAGAGGTAAAGAACAGTAACTATAGATGAAAGAATATGGTCATTTAGCATATTCAGGAAGAGAGCAGACCTCCTCTTTCAGGCATATATCACTACTGAAAACATAAAAAACAGAAGCAATCAAAGATCCCTGGCTTATCTAAATGAATGTGGGAGCTTCATTTTAGCCCTAGTGTGCATACTGTTAGTTTCTATTTAGTCTGCAAATACTAAGAGATCAACCATGGTCCCATATTGCCCAGATCTGACAAGAATGCAACTCTACTGCCATCAAACAAACAAATAATTTAGGGCAGCTTAATCGTTTCAAAGAATAAAATCCTGCTTTAAAATATGCCAACGCATTGTCAGTTTTGAAGACTTTGGCTACAGAAAAATAAAAAGGTTATATACCTGTTGTGCGAAATCCGAATATGTATCCTTTGTCTCTTGGGTATTAGCTTTTCGGGGAACCTTAAAAAAAAAAGATGACCATCGATTAGCTTTCATGAAGTCTTGTCTTTCATCAATTCTACCCACACTCATCTCTCCATAAACGGGATTTACCATTTTTACTGCCGGCTGTGAGGACCCCCTTGGAATAGCAGTTTCTCTGTCATAATTTGCCACTGGTGTATCTTGGGAGGGAAAAGAACAGAATTAACTAAGATTGGCAAATATTTGATTTTATAATGCAAATATAACTGTAAATGTAGTAGCATAATGGTGTGAGTGAACCAGACATAGATTAATGTGTTGCTTACCAGAAAAATGCCTGATATCCGGGACACAGGCAGAAAGAAGCGTCTCTTCCTTTTCGTCTGTTTGACTCTCCAATTCATCCATCACTTCTCCAAAGTTCTCCTCCAGTGGAGAATCCAAGCAATCTGTCCCAAAAGAACCCTCCTCAGCAGATTTGGCATTTTCAACCATCGCAGAGCTTGAGCCAGAAACATCCTGTTCATCTTTGCTATCAAGTAGCAAGGTTTCATCTATGCCACTATCACAAGGCAAATTCTCCTTAGGGGAAATCATTCTGACATGGAGCATGTTCAGCAAATGTTCTTCAGATGAAACATGTTCCTGCTCTGTAGGCTCGAGGGGAAGAGAATCGTCAGAACATTCAGATCTCTTGGGACTGCAAGCTAGGTTTGAGTCTTCATCTGCTGTGTGCGGGTCATCCTGCTCATCCTCCCTTACGTTGCTGTGGGGGTCAATAACGATAGCAGAACTATCTACATCTGGGATGTCAGGATCCTCCAGCTGATCCTCGAACACTGAAGTAACTGAGTCAACCTGCTGTGTTTCCATCGAGTTTGTCAGTGTACCTGAGTCTGGAGTGTCCTCGGCCCTGGAGCACTTCCACCAGTTTTTCATGACTTCATTGATCACCTGGCCTTCACTCTCCATCTCCACAACATATTTCACCTTTCCTTCAGACATTGTTGCTTTCGTGACGGTTAGCTGTAGCAACTTGTCCGCCGTGAGCAAGGAAAGTTCATCTGCAGCACCGCTCTCCCACAAACCGCAGGGCTCATCGAAGCCTTCCAGCCCACACAAAAAGGCCTGCGGCGGAATGTCCCTCAAGGGTGGAGGCATTTCTCGAACATCTGCAATCTTAACTGGAGACTTGTTCCCGTAGTCCACAAACAGAACAGACAGCTCATCTCCAACTTTGTCAATGACCTCAGCACGGTACCAAAGCTGATCATCATTAAAAAGAGCGATGCACAGGGTTCCAGGGAACAGAGTGTCGGGGTCAATACATGTGGAAACCGATTTATCCCCAACTTCTGCGACACTTAAAGAGATCTGGTCGAGTTTCTCAGAGTTCACTGATTGACACCAGAAGGTTTGAGCATCATCTACGGCTGTGATGTAGACCTCCAACTGCTGGCCCACTAAAAACTCTTGTTGGGGCGTGGGGGGAACAAGGGAACAAGAATTCATTGGTGACTTCTCCGAGTTTTCTGACACTTTCCTGATGCCAACGGTCGGCTCCTCCGCCATGCATTTCTCATCGATACTCTCCTGACCTCCAGCAGGTACTTTGCACACCACCGCCACACCGCTGTCTTCAAGTCTGACCTCCCACACAGATCCCACCTTCTGGATGAAGTGACATGTCAGCACCTTTTCTCCGCTCAAACCAATGTCTTCCCTGAAAGCCGAAATTACCTCAGGATCTACGGCTCTTTCTTCTCCGAGTACAACAGCATCACTCAGCGTGCAGTGCGTGCTGTAAACGGGGAACTGCAAGAAGGACTTGTGAAGTCTCCCAAGTTGAGAAATGGGCACTGCTGCTGTATTTCCAAAATCAATAAACTCTATGTAAGCCATTGAATTGCCATCGATTTCCTTCACAACTGCTCGGTACCACGAGGAATCCTCATCAAATTCTGCTTGAACGAGGTCCCCTGGATGGACATCATTAAGGCCACAGACTTTTGTGGAAAATTCCGGATAATTAAGCCTCTCAACCAGGGATACCATTTCATCCTCTTCAGTCACGTGTTGAATGTAGAAACTCAATGGGCTGTTAAAGTGAGAGATGTAAACCTCTGCCGTCATAGCAGGCGTGATCTGTTTAGAGGGCAGGTCTGAGATTTTTGGGAGTTTTTCAGCGTTGCTTTCCTCCTGGAATTTTGCACCA
Source organism: Menidia beryllina (assembly GCA_013363375.1). Classification (NCBI taxonomy): domain Eukaryota; kingdom Metazoa; phylum Chordata; class Actinopteri; order Atheriniformes; family Atherinopsidae; genus Menidia; species Menidia beryllina. The sequence continues at coordinate 8,996 of JABUIW010000152.1, read as the reverse complement.
GCCGATTTGGATTCTGGCTGCCTGGTGTCAAAGGGATTGCTCTCTCTTATTGGTGTCTGCTGAGAAACAACAAGGTCAGAACTGTTGTTTGGCATTGTTTCACATGTCTGCCTTTGATGTGGAGGTTTGTACAACTGTAAGGGACCAGGCTTGGTCTTCTGACCAGTTTCACAAAAATAGTGTGCAGGCTTCTGTGCAGAATGCTGAGTCACATCAATAAGTTTCCTGTCAAGCTTCATCTGAAGTGGATGTTTCTGAAGAGAATAATGATTGTTCTTTGAAGCTTGTTTATGGTTTTCAATGTCTGTGGGACGTTTCAGAGAGGTCTGTTGTGCATAACTGGCTGAGGCCTCAAACATTTTCTGACTCTGTTGAACAACCGGTGCTCCTGTTTGCATCTCTATCTGGAACATTTTCTTGATCTTTGCATTGATCTGAGTGTTTCCATGATACAGCTCAACCAGCATTTTCCCATCAGGCTCTCTGGCCACTATAAGAGCTCTGAATTTGCATTCTGTCACTGTTGTATCAAACCAGCTGTTCACTTGTTCTGGAACGTTGGCCGGAACGTCAGAAAGTCCACACACCACAGCTTGCACGGGCACAGACATGATGTCATTTGCCTCTTTCGGAACTGGGAGCAAGTCGGATTTCTGCACCTCAATTGTGTCCCCATAATCCACAAAATGAACCAGTATTGATGGCTTTGTGGTCTTGATCTGTGCTCTGTACCACTCCCCATCAGTGTATCTTGCAAAGCACAAAGTTCCAAAGACTGATGGAAGCTTTATTTTCTCTAGCTGTTGGCAGAGATTATTCACTTTCATTCTCAGCTCTCTCATCACGTCAGTGTTCTTCTCAAGATGGCAATAGAATTGACTGACATTGTTCACATACGTTACTGTGACTTGCTCCTCTGTCCCAGTTTTGATATTGTGCGTTGAATAGTAGTATGTGTCAAGACGGAAAGATGGGCCAGTGGCTTTCTTGAGAGGCATGCTAGCAGCAAGGTTGCTAATACTGGTGCAGATGCTCTCAAAGGGAGTCTCCAGATCCACTATGTTGTAAACAATCATCTGCGCACTGCACATGACGGCGTATATGGTGCACTTCAAAACGACAAAATTAGAAACCGAAGTTTCCACAAAGTTTTGGAATTTTGTCTTTGCCTCATCACTCCACTCATTTACAGCCGATGTGGGGTCAGTTGGGTTTAGGAGACTGCATCGAAAAGCTTGGCCATTCAGAGTGAGGAAATCTGGGTGGATTCTCCTCAGGTCATAGATGGAGACAGTTGCCGTCTGCCCGTAATCAACAAACAAGACGTCCACATCAGTGGTTTCATGTCTGTGAACCACGAGGGCTCTGTACCACATACCGTTATCAGGGTGTCGAGCTACACAACCAATTTCAACATTAGGCTGAAACTCGCTGCCTGCATAACGAGCTTGTATTTCATGCATTAGTGATTTCAACTGTCCTGCATTTTGAACCAGCTGGCACCAGAAGTCATTTGGGCTTTCGATGTAGGACACACCGACATCAAGGACACTTCCGATCGGAAACATCTGCTCCTTAAAAGTAGGAACTGCTCCTTTTGTGCTCATAAGACTAACCGTGCCTGGAGACTGGAGAGCAATTTTACTGTTGCTGGACACATCCAGGAGTCTTGTACCAGTGCATAGCGTTGGACAAATAATGGCAGTTTGCAAGGGGCTTTTTCCTTTTGTGGGTCTCTGCCTTTCAGTCCTTTCAGCAAAGCCGGAACTGCACATCAATGCACTGAAATCCTGTTCACCCTGTGCTTTGGGATCTGTTAGCTGGACAACATAGCTGTCAATATGCCTTCCTTTCACAAGCACTTTAAGTACTTTATCTGCGACTTCTTTGGTGAAAAAAACTGAGGCACTATGACTCCATGTACCATCTTTCGGCCTGACACCAGCAAGACTGCATTTCAGAGCCAGCTGTGGCAGCTTTTTTAACTCCGCAGGAAGGGGCCTAAGGTCCCTCCTGTCCACCATTTCTGCGTTTCCATAATCAACAAAGAACACTTTGACTTTAGTCTCACTGATTTCGGTCACTGCTGCTCGGTAGAAGTCCCCATCTGCTGCTTTGGCAGCACAGTAGAGTCCATGACTTGGATTTCTCACCACTTCTTTATTTGCTGAATCCTGGTAAAGATGACACATACTATCCAGAAGCTCTGCCGACTTTTGTCTGTAGTTCTCAGTTTGGATCCAAAACTCTGATGGGTTAGATGTGTACTGAACAACCGCCAGGTGTGAGGTGTTTAGATCGAGTTCTTCAGCAGGTAAAATCTCAGGATCTAGCCTCCTTTCTTCAGCTAGCATCTTTCCCTCTTGTTGGAATGGATACTGGGAGCCGTACTTGGCGCTTTGATCATAATAATCATTAACTGCTTTCCCACAGTCCAGCAAACAGTTTTCCTTGGAACCAAAGAGGTTGTTCACATTGGTGTTGTCATCACCATAAAGTGAGACATAGTAAACTCCCTCAGAGATGCTTTGATACTCAAATTTAGCGATCATTCGCTTATGAAGCAGGAGGGACCGGAGGAAGTCAATCTGGCTGGTTGTCCATCCCACCCCTTTGTCAATGATTCCATGGAGGGAGCAGTTGTAAGTGACAACTGGCATCCTGAAGAACTCTGCAGCGAGTGGTCTTACATTCTCCACTTGAACAAACTGTTTTGTACCATAGTCAACGTTCAGTACTTCCACAACTTTTTTAGTTGGGAGAACCTGCTGCAGCACAGAGCGGAACCACCTGCCATCACTTCCTCTCGCAGCACATGGAAACCCAATCATTTCAGGGCCTATAATGCAACTGGACATCCTACCCTCACAGCTCTGTGTAATTTGCTTAGACAGTTTTTTTATCTCTTGTGAGAATACATTCAACTGGCAAAAAATTCTCTGTGGATTTGTCACCTCTGTTACAATGACTGTCTCTACAGTTCCTCCTGGCAGTTCTGGGTACAAAAACAGCTCTTGCTTCTGCAATTGTTCACCTCTTTCCTTGGAGAGCAGCTGAATCTCTGTGGATGATTCAGCTCCACTGTGGGACTTCAGTGACAAGAGAACATATTCCTGGAATGTGACAGGAGATAGCCTCTTTGCAAATCCCATCTCATACATTTGTTTGGATATGCAAGGGATGTCCAGGACAAATGTTCTGTGCGGTACCAGTACATCCTGTACTTGTGCTGTCACAGATTTCCCTGTGAGAGATTTCAGGTACTCAAGAGCAACTGCGGACCATCTGTTCTCAGGCGAGAGTGGTAACACATTAGCCAACACACAAAACTCCACTTCAGGAGGCAGCTGGAAATACTCCTTCTGACCCCATGCTAGATTGCTTGCTGTGGCGCTGTATGTCATGCCTTTGTCAATGAGGAAAACGCTGTACTTCGAGCCATTTCTTGACACTATACGACATCTGTACCAAGTATCATTAAACTGAGCTAAGCATTGGTCACCAGGATTTCCATCCAAAGTTTTAAATATAGCTCCAGGGGACTGGATGTCTTGAGCCAGTTGGTCATAATCTCCTGTTTTTTCCTGGCAAAATTTTCCCCAGAACTCTACTAACACACAAAGGGGATGCAAATGGACCCTGGTTATGCGAATTACTACATTTGATCCTGGGGTGGGAAGTCCTGGGATTGAAGACATTCTGGTAGTTTCATGAATTCAAACAACCCATCACCTCTCAACATTGATGGCAAGAGTCTTGGAGGTTATCTGCAAAGCACACAAATCAATACAAACACATTTACTAGACAGAATTTTAAACATTTGGACAAATATCTGAATAAAGCTTAGGGTGTTAATATAAAAGACAACTTATTACAGAGAAAAACAAAATACAATCCTGAAACTTTGGTTTTCATTCAGGGACAACCTCTGATCTCAATTTTCATTTTCTTGCTCTCATTCAAAGTGAAAATCTTATGTTGCCAGCTGGATTGATGAATAGGCATCTTAGATAAACATCACACTCATAACACAACAGCCCAGTAAATTTCCAAGGCTTAGCAGGAGACTTCATGTCGGTAGAACCGCTTTTTGAAAGTACTGTATTACAAACTTGGGGCCATTAAAAATGAACTCCAGACAGAAGTAACAAGGTTATTCAATGGATAACTCATCAAATATTTACTTTTTTTTGCATGCAAAGGTAAGGTAACGCTAAAGTGTATGAAGAGGCCTTCATCATTGCATCAACACTATGCAGTTATCTGCACCCAGTCCCATTCCATTCCTGGTCACTACAATGAAAAGGCACTGCTTTAAGTGAATTTCCCCTGTAATAGCCTTTCCTGAGAACTGGGGTCCTTAACCGGGACAGAAACAATGTTAGTGCCTGTATAATGATTTTCTCCAGAATGGTGTATTTTTGAGAGTAACATTTTTGAGAATGTTATAATGGAGAAAAGAGAAGTCAAATTCATATTTGCATTTTCTAAAGGGGGATTTATGAACAGGAACAACACACAAACATGTCATGTGGCAGCATGGAAAATATTCCTGAGATCCTCTGAAACTTCCTGATAGCTTTGTGACCAAACCCCAATCTGTGTCAGACACTAAAGTTTTGGATTGCCACAACATCGCCCAAATCACATATTATAAGTATGCATTTACCCTTTCTGGGGTCGGATGTGCAACCTTGAATTTTTTTTTAGCTTTTAGAGTATTTTTTTTCCACTTTTTTGTCTCAGCCACTGCTGGTTCAATATCCACAGCTCATAAAATCTGCACATCTGTACAGCAGGAAAAAAGGTTACCATTTCAACATAGCATATAACAACTTAAAATCATTTTTTTGAAACCTCAGTATGACAATGTGACAACTGTGGCAAGCATGCATTTAAACCAGACAGGCAGAACAATAATCTTTGAATGATAAACAGTAACTGTACCCCAAAAGGACAGACATTTGCCAAATGGAGCTGAATGAATAAACAAACTAATTTCTGTATAGTCAGCACATTTTCTGCAGCATGGAGATGGAAGAATTTGAAGAACATGCAGCTCTACCCCAAACTCACACTTACACCACCTTTAATTTCCAGCAACTTTAACTCAATTTTCTTTGTTTTTACATGAGCAATGTTAAATACCAAGCAAACTGAAGTTTGGATTGAATTTGGTTTCAATTGACAGTACTGTCTACTTTAAATAAATAAATAGTTGTTTTTTTTAAGCCAGGTCTCTATGAATGTTCATCAAGTTTCATCAAATTCTCGTCATTTTACATATAGTTTAAGCTAGAATTTAATTAAGTTACTCACCGCCTTCCCTGGCAGTTCTGCTTACTGTTCATGAACATGCAACGCTGACAATTACGATATTCCGATCATCCACCAGCAGCTGCAGCGATGCTAACGTCGTCTTGACGGCCGAAACTTTACTGTTTTCGATTAACTCAAAATATCAGTTCACCAACAGTGATTTTCTTGACGAATGTTTTGTTGTATCAAATTAAGCATTAAGCTGTCGTTCGGAATGAGCCGATATTGCCACGAGCTCACAACACAATAAACTGATGCTAGAAACCGTTGGCTAACGCATGCTAACCCAACGCCGAACCACTCACGTGCTGAACGTTCTTTTTTTTCCCCCTCCAATCCCGACCCGGAACTGCCCACTTCCATGGCAACCAAAAGTAGAGATTTTTTCAATTATTCGTTTTTTTTTTTTTTTTTCTTCAGTAAATGCTTGTGACACCTTTTTTTAATAATGAGGAATACATTTCACAAAGGTAACGATTTAATTGCTTTCCTAGTTAAACTAGTTGGTCTCTATTTCAATTTTTAAAATCATGTTCATCTAAAAAGATTTACATACTCTGTAATGTCTCAAAGTAACTTGCAGAAGTATTTCAGGAGCACTTAGGTGAGGTTTTGATGAGAAAAATGTTTTCTCTGGAGTTATTTCACCAGTGTCCTTCTGTTACAACACCACTGAGGCTCTGTATTGCAAATCTTAACCACTTTGTCATTCTGTTTTTACTTTTAGAGTAGAACAATTGACAATACTAGCACCACCTAGTAATGACTTCTGATTTTAATTAATTAATACAATGAATCATATTCAATAAAACAAATACAGACAGTTGAGCAGATCGAGAAAGGGAGCAAGAAGGTTTTCAACTTCAACAAAATGTGGTTAACTCGAAGGATTAAACACCTATAAAGACACCGCTTTTATTTTTCTGTTTTTAAAAGCACTGCTCAGTAATCTGACTGCGTCTGGGAATATCTGAGCTGCTGCTGTCTGCAAATGGCTCTTTGACAGTGTTCTCCTGTGATGAGGAAGCGGCCCGGCTCGGTCCGAACGGAGAGTCTGGAACACCAGTCGCTGCACCATCCCTCGCTCGTCCACTTTCTGCTCCAAGTGTCCGAAAGCAAAAGCGTATCCACTTGTCCGTGTCCTTAAAAATTCATAGTCCGTGCAGAATCGCTGCGAGCGGAAGCAGCAGAGGAGCGTCCCGACAGCAGACTTGCTTGCTGTTTCATATTCCCTTCTCACATGAAGTCGTCCGAGTCGTAGCCATCCTGAACACAGTGGACACAAGACCAGTTTGGTATGTTGGTCAGAAAAAAGCCTTTCTATGTATTTGTTGAACGTGATTTAAGATGCTTTTCTAAGTCTAAAGGCACATTTTAACAGTTCAGGATATGAATGATGCGGTCCATTGTTCACTTACCTCATTTGTTTTCATATTTTCATCCTTCATCAGTGAAGTATAGTTCCTAAAGAGTACAAAGATACAGATCAAAAACATGATATGTAATTTTATGATACAACTGTATCATGTTCCTCCAGGTGGACGGGACAAGGCCATGAGGCGGGGTAAAGCTGAGGGAAAGCTGAATATTTCACAGAAATGTTTTCCTGATTTACCTGAGTTCCTCCATCTCCTTTTTCTTCTTCTGCTCTTCTTTCTCCCTCTTCTTCTGCTCCTGAAGCTGCGCTTTCTTCTCATTCCTCTCTCCCTGATCTCTCGATTCCTTCTCGGCCGCCAGGTCCGGGAAGCTCCCCACTTTTGTTTTCTCCAGACGGTTTACGATCTAGTTGATCTTCTTCTCCACCGCCACGATCTTCACCTGAGACACAGCAAACATTTATCTGTGCATCCTGTGAGGTGGTAATCCATCCCAGCACAGCAGACACATTTAGCTTTGTCATCTTTGTGCTTTTCTTTTCCTATTTTTTTCAGGTTAACCTCTTTGTGCCGATGGAAGCCAATTTGTCCCACGTCCATGTCTCCGGTTTTCTTCAGGTTTGCCCACGGTGTGTAAACCACGTTGATGTTGTTCATCTTGCAGCCTGACAGCACACAAAACAAGCAGTTTTAGAAAAAAATGGCAAAAAGAAGAAATGAACCATCAGTTGATCCTCCATTCTTGTTTTCTAACCTTGGATGCTGTTGTTTTTCACCAGCTGCGCACAGTCTATCAGCACCTCTGGAGGAATATCATTGATAGTTTTTCCCTGTAAAGGAGCCATAAAAAAGACATTTACTACAGAATTTCTGAACCATGGTTTTGTTACTTATACATACAACTGTCATTTACTTAATTAATTAATGATCATTAAGCCAATTATTGTCTCTACAACTGTATATAATCCAACCAGCCAACAGTTATTGTCATTTGACATAAAAAATAACTACATTTTTAAAGCTGAAAGCAGGCTGAGCTCACCTTTGGCATTCTTAAATAGACGTGAGCCGAGGAAAGTTTGTCCACATGAAACCTGAAAAAAGGTGCACAATTTTGATGAAGAAGAGGTTTCCAGTCATTATTTATATAGGAAGAAAAACGTTAACAATGAAGTCCAGTTTCAGGATTAAAAGCATTTAACATTAAACATTTGTCACACATTTAAATAACTAAAATCTATTATTTGAGTGACTCTTCTTATAAAATAGGATTTTAACAGCCCGCTACTTTGTTAGGATGAGATCCCTAAAGTAAAATAAAGTGATGACACACCAGATGTCCTCAGGCCATCCGAACTTCATCAGATCCTCATCTGGAGACAGAATAACACCAACATTCATTTTTTGTGGCTGAGTAACAAAGAAAGGAACACATTGACCTCGAACCATTACCATCCAGATATCAAAGGAAGACCAACTTACTTTCATGTTTGTCTTTTCCCATGTAGATCGTGAAGGGTGGGTCAACCACTGAATAGCAAAAGAGAACCAGGCAGAGTGAGACAACAGCTTGTACAAAACACGCTTAAAAAGCTACATGCTAAGATCGCTGCTAGCCAAACCTCCACCCGGCTCACCGGCACTTGTGAAGTAAAACACCATTTTATTGAGATTGAAACTCGCCCAAACAAATGGAAAGTGTGTTTTTAGTTTATGAGCTAACACTTTAATTAAAATCACGACGAAAAAGCATTAGCTGTGTACCCACTGACAGTATAGGCCATAGGCTGAAGCCTGTATCGTTAAGTTTCGCTCCACTTATTGAGGGACTACTAAATGACACCTCCAAAAAAATCCTTAGTGTATTTTGAGCCCATAACCAAAAGTTCCCCATTCGCTTTGCGCCAGTATTTTTACAGTAATAACTTAAAAGTGTAACTATATCGTTACCTGATCGCACCGCAAAACTACGCTCGAATCAAGCCGCCTAGCCGCCAGCCAATCAGAGCGCGTCCTTCAGGTACGTTCTACCATTCAGAGGCGAGAACAGAAGAACAAAAACAAACATGGCTGCTCCCATGGAGCAGCATGTTCCTTGACGGACTAAATTTGCTAATCTGACGGGCTAAGTATGCTGATCTGACGGACTAAGTGTGCTGATTTGACGGACTAAGTATGCTGATCGGACGGGCAGATCTAACGGGCTAGGTTTGCTGATCTGATCAGATCATCATACTTATCCCGTCAGATCGCCATACCTAGCCCGTCAGATCGTCATACCTAGCCCGTCAGATCGTCAT
>JABUIW010000151.1:58396-103612 GCA_013363375.1 Menidia beryllina | reverse complement strand
GATGGAAATTGAATGTATTTTGTCTGCACCCTTCACTTTTCATCTGTCTAATTTTGATTATTTTTCTTTCCTTGTTTTTATAAACTTGCCTTGCCTTTGGTTGCTTCCCTTCCCAGACCACTACATCGAGGTCCTGGAGAGAAAAGTGCGGTGTGAAGAGGAGCTGACGCCGGTGGTCGGCGGCTTCGTGGTGGAGAAGTTCGTGGCCACCATGTACCACTACCTGCAGTTCGCCTATTACAAACGTGAGTGGGTGGAACAGGCCGAGTGTTTACGTTCCGATGCCTGAACTCTCGGGGTTAAGTTGCTCGTTTTCCCGACTCTAGTGAAGGACCTGAAGAACGCGGTGCCGTGCGCGGCCAGCTACATGCTGTTCGACCCCGCCGACGAGGTCATGAAGAACAACGTGGCCTACTACAAGTACCACAAAAGCCAGTGGGACCTGACGGAGGAGGACTTCCTCCCCAGATCAGTGAGTAGTATCCATGGCAACACACTTTACGGAAGACGACATTTAAGGCAGAAGCCCTCACGGGTAGAACATGAAGAGGAAATGTTTGTTTTTCATGTGAAAACGTGTTAATTTATGTGTTTTTTAAAAACTTTATTGCCTTAAATGCAACTTAACAGGCAATTAGCATCACAAAAAAAAAGACACAAGACAAACAGGGAATTTATATATATATATTTTAAATTGTGTCTAATCTGTCACACAAGAAGAACACTGTAAAGGACATAGCACATATCTTATCTAGTTCTGTACTCCAAAAAATAGGACATTTTAGATTTAAAAAGTCATAATAATAGTAATAATAATAATAATACATGGATATAGTATAAGTGTATAGGAGTCCTAACCCAGATATTCAGTAACTGAGGTTCACCTCCTCATAAAACAGGTACTTTTAGCTATAATTGTTCATATATTCCATCATGTAGACATGTTTTAGTTTCTGTAACCACTGAGTGATCATGGGAGGGTCAGTCTCAATTAGTAGTCATATTTTTTCTTGCAACCATCAACAGAATGTGTAAAATATCAAATTGTTCTCATTTACATGTGTTTTTCCTGTGAAAACATGTTAATTTATGTCTGTTTTTCCTTTGAAAACATGTTAATTTGTGTGTTTTTCCTCATAAAACGTGTTCATTTATGTGTGTTTTCCAGTGAAAAAGTGTTCATTTATTGATTGATTGATTGATTGATTGATTGATTGATTGATTGATTGATTGAATACTTCACTGATCTCACAAGGAGATTTATGTGTGTTTTCCTGTTAAAACGTGTTCATTTATGTGTGTTTTCCTGTTAAAACGTGTTCACTGACGTGTGCCTGCCTGCCACAGGAGGCAGTGCGCTACTACAATCAGACCACGCTGCAGCTGCAGATGTTGGAGTTCTCCAAGAGGCGCCTGGCGAGCGACGATGAGGTGTGTGTCTGCGTTTGTGTGTCTGCGTTTGTGTGTCTCCAAGTGCGTCATTCATTTGTCGAACAAAGAGAACACAAGATGGAGACCGCTTTGTAAACAGACATCAGCTGCAGTTTCTTTTTCACTGGCTCCGTCCTCGTTGAACTTAGGAAAAATAGCCAGAGTTATCTGGCCTGGTCACGTGATGCTCTGCAGCACAATGAGCCCAGTGTTTATACGACTGCAGTAACACAGACGACCACCGGGGGGCAGCACCACCCAGCAGTCGTTTTAACGCAGCATGAGTCGGATTACATGTTGTTTGTGGGAAATAGCATTTAGTTTTTCCCCCCTTAATCTTTTTAGTGATACACAACCCTGTGAAGTATAAATGACTCACTTTTCTGAGCAGTTTTTCTTTTGTTTGTCTTTGTGTTCACAGGGAGAGGTGGTGGAGTTTATAGACGAGTTCCTGGATGAGGATGAATAGCCCACATCTGCAGAGGCACTGAAACTCTGATGAAAAAACACTCAAAAACTGTGTATTTATTAAAGATTTAAAAGGTATTAATTGATCCACTTTTCTTATCTGCAGCTAGAAATCGGCTAAATGAGTTACTTTAGCGCTCAGACATCCAGTTTGGCCACATGCACTCAATGAATTAATGACAGAGGCCAAAAGGACAGATGTATTTTACTTTTTTTATTTTTATGAATTCATACCTTCACTGTGAATCATCTCCCTTTTTTTTACAATAAAATAATTTTACAAAAATCACACTTCGTGTAGTGAAAACTGTAGCTGGGCTTCTTAATCTCGTTTTCCATTTGCAAAAAAATATATTACTGTTCTGATTCACTTAAAGATAGAAAGTGGAAAAGTGTAAGTGTCCCTCCATCCATTCAGTCCCAAATGCTTAATATGTCTAATAAGGAACACTTTGAACTACTAGTACCCGTTTAAGAGATGCCTTAAATGTTGATATAACCGGAGAGCTCTCAGTAGTTTTTTTTGTACAAAGCCTTAAAAAAAAACATTCCCAGAAATAGGCCTGTAGGATGTGGTTGAAGCTGAGTAGAGGCATTCATGGCAAAACCAGAGTTGTTTAATACTGTTTGAACATTGAGTCTCTGTGCAGTTTGTCACACAGCGCTGCTAAAACCCGCAGGGGAACATTCCCCCTGCGTCTTTTTCATGGCTTCTCCCTCTTTACTGACCACACTTTATCTTTAATCGCGGTGTCTTCTCTTCTCATCCTTTTCAACCTCCTGACCAAAGGGGAAGGCGGCACAGAGCTGTGGATACACAGTTTTATTTAAAAATGCTCTGATTGGTCGAAGCCAATGAGGGGAAAAATTGGCCTGACACAAAACGGGTGAAGAGTCCGATGCAGGATCTCCAACTCGAGTCAAACGGTTTGACCCTGACTCCAGTAAACGCAGAAGTAAAGAAAGAAAAACAACCAAATACGTTTAATACTTTTATTGAGGCTTTGAGAACACATCTACAGCACAGTTTTCAGGCTAACACACCACGCTCTCTGAGATGAAAACGTAGAGAAATCTTTAAATCCTGCGAGTAACAATTAATCAATTCTCGCTGACTCGGCACATAATTGGGCAACAATTAACAAACTAATCTCAAGTCAGCATTTCAGCTCTCTGCCATTATTAGGATCATGATCACCAGTATTTTATCCAACAGCAGAGTCTAGTCAAAGGTCTAATTGAAGGTAAAGTACAAAGCAGGCAAGTGTTTTGGGGTCAGACTTGAGCATGCTTTGCTGTCTTTGTGAGGAAATGTTCCTTTAGCTCTACAGTCGTACACCCAGAAGTTAAGACAGAGTTTACAGAGACTCGTCATCTCCTATCAGATTAGTGAAAGCAGGCTGGGAAAGCAACTGTTCCTGTTTTTAAAACCCAAATTTTGTGTTTTAAAACATCTGAGAGCCAGCAAATCATCACTGAAGAAAACTAGTACGACAAACTGATATCAGCTGTAATCTCTGTTATTCTTATTTTAAATTATTTACAATTTCCCCTTTTTTTTATAACAGTTTCTTCAGTAAACAGCTCATTTAAAACAGTAAATAAAGAATGGCAAGTAAATTTCACACACTTATACAAAATCTACTGTACATTTATTTTTTATAAGACTAAACACATTTCTGATATTATCATTAATTTACTAACTAACAGAGTCTACTCATCTATGCCTTAAAGCTCTGAGAGGAAAGACTAAATTTAAATCTGGTTCAAATGACTTTTCTATATTTATGACTTGTTTCATCTTCAAGAAATCATGTAAATCACGCAGAATTTTTCTTTAAATCTGCTTAAAAAAACTTATTTTTCTGGTCACCTGTAGACAGAGGAAAACAACTGCTCAGCATCTGTTTGGAGCTCAGATACACAAAATAGATCATCGGAAATGTTATTTTCTCGCTTTTCAATGCTGCTGCACAAATAAGACAATAAATCATCTGACGATCTAAAGCGCCTCTCCATGAGGCCTAAAGTAACTGTTTATCCAGTTCATAACATCGAGATTTAAAGCAGAAGAATCAGCGACTTGTGCATGAAAACATGAAAGTTGTAATATTACAAAAGCCGCTGGGGGTTTAACTACAGTACTTCACCTACAGGAAGGTATTCAATATTCTGAACAAGGTTCATAATGCAGATAAAATCCTTTACCTTTGTCAACAGGAACATATGAGGGGAACCGCTTTGCAAAAAGAGAAATGACTGTATTATCCTTTTGTTACACGGCAGGTCAGTTGATTTAGTTTAGTTTATTTTATTTTAGTTGAACTGGACCTTGGGGAACAGCCCCACACAGTGGGACTAAATCTCATTTCATGTTGAATTAGTCGTCTGTGTGAGTTTCAGAGCTTCCACACCAGAAATATTACTGTTATTGTTCATTGAATGTCTTTCTCTGTGATGAATAAGTGAGCTTTAGCAGCCAGACATTTACCTTCTCCATTGTGTGTGTAAAATAGGTTAAACTCAGCTAAAACAGACAGCATTAAACTTATCTTTGATCTCAAAGATGCTTAAAATATTTTTTAACTTTGGTTACAAATTGATCTGTGTATTATGGATCTTGTCCTTCTCTTTGAGGGAATTTTCTAGTTAAAAAAAGGTACAAAGCGCCGATTCTCTGCTAAGAAGATAAATCAACTGGGATATATATTTATGGGTATCATTACATTAACAGAACCCTGATCCGTCAGAAAGTTATCTCTCTTTTTTAGGTAAAACTTTCACATTTGAAGTTATGGTTCTCTGTCACCAGCGTGTTTAATCTGGTTGGTCTGAATGCCCTGGAGCTCCTCAGACGGCTATAAACGGCTCACCCCGGAGACGCACATCCTCCTTATCAGCTCCATTCCCTGCTGGAGTCTGCAGTCTGGATGTGTCTGCCTCTCACCAGCCCACTGCCAAAATCCACAGAGGTTCGATATGTCCTCTGCTCCCAAAGTTAGACTTACTCTCTCTTTACACTTTGCATCCTTGTACCTTTTGTTATTATGTAATCGTTCACTTTGCTCCCAGTTTGCAAACGTATACACACCGATGCTCAAATTTGCTGCATATTCTAGATACTCTTCTGTTCAATTCAGAGCAAATGTGGAGCTACTAATTTACATCAACTTGATAGAACGAAAGAAAGAAAGAAAGAAAGAAAGAAAGAAAGAAAGAAAGAAAGAAAGAAAGAAAGAAAGAAAGAAAGAAAAAGAGAAAGAACAACACACATTCATTATAAAAAGGACATTCAATTAAATCAACAACAATAAGGTTACACAGAGAATCTTAACCACAATGTCCAAGAGTTTTGTTTCTCAGTTCATAAATGCAGGCGGGTCTCGTACTGTGGTTTTCCCACAATCCCTTTTTCAGTTTTGAAGCCGTTTTGAAGTCCGTTCGTGTGTCCGGCTGGACGGAGAGCTTCTAAAATGGCGGATAAAGTACAACACGTGAGAACGGGCTTCCTTGGAACTGGCAGGTCAGGGAACTGTTAGCATTTAGTATTCAGTCCAGTTTCAAAGTTTATTCAAAGTCTCACAGTATTTTCTGTGACCCCTGTCCCGGTTTGCTCGTGGTCTTTTGTCCCTCCCGCCCCCCCGTAGTGCCCCCCCCCCTAGACCTTCTGCTGCATCTCTATCTGCTGGCCCTGCCGGCTCTGGCCCTTCCCGTTCATCTCGTACATGGAGCTCTTCAGCTGTTTCCGCCGGTAACACCACACCCCGACGACGGCCGCCGTGGCGACGGCGCACACCGCCACGATGATGGCCGCCACCATTGGGCCTCGACCCGAGGGGCTGGGGGGGTGGGGGGGGCAGCCCTCCCCCACGCAGACGGCCTCCCCCGTCTCTCCCTCCGGCTCGCCCCGCTCCCCCGTCTCCCCGGGCAACCGCCGCACGCCGTGCTCCGGCCCACCGCCGCCATGATTCAGGGGGGGGGGGCTCGGTGAGGTGGTCCTGCCAGGGCTGGGTGGGGGCGCCCTGCTGGGTGTCGTAATCCAGGGTGTCGGAGTAGGAGGGGGAGTCTGAGGGGTCCGGGTGGTCTGGGGAGGCCCCGGTGGAGCCCGCCCCCCCCTCCGGCGTCGCCGTGGGAGACCGGTGCTCCACCTCGTTGGGTCTGTCCGTGGTCTCCCTGTCCGACGGGCTCATTTCCTTCGTGGTGGATTCCTCGTTTTCGTCTTCCAGATCCACCGGGTGGCCGTCCAGCCAGCTGTCGCCCTTGGCAACCTTCCCCCCCGACGCCCTCTGGGTGACGTTCTGCCGGCCCCCGGCGGCGGCCGGACGGACGACCAATGGCGGCGGGGGGGCGTCCTCCTCGTGGCTGTCGTGGTCTTCGTAGCTCCTGTCGTCGTCGTGATGGTCGTGGTAAACGTAGGGGTCCTCCTCCTCTTCCTCCTCATCTTCATGCGGCTCGTAATGCTCGTCATCGTGGTCGTCGGGGTCCGGATGCTCCTCAGAACCGTCCAGATGTTCTCCATCGTTGTCGTCGTGGTTGCCGTTGTCGTCGTGGTCATCGTGGTCGTCGTGGTCATCGTGGTCGTCGTGGTCGCCGTGGTCGCCGTGGTCGTCGTGGTCGCCGTGGTCCTCCTGGCTTCGGTCTCCGTCGTGTTTGTCCTCCCGTTCGTCCTCGTGCTCGCCCATGTCGTAGTGGTCGTAGCGATCTTCGCGGTCCTCGCGGCCTTTGTGGTTTTCCTCTGAGTCCAGGTCGTCCTGCTGGTCCGGGGGCCCCGGGGGGCCGTTATGGTCCTCTTCCTGGTGACTGTCGTCCGGATCGTCTTCGTGGAGGTCCTGGTCGTCATGGCGCCCGTCTTCCCGATCGTCCGTGTCGTCGGGGTCCTCCGGGTCCTCGTCGGGATCCGATCGTGGTCCGGGGGGTCGTTCCTGGCTCTCCTGCTCCTTGCTCTCCTCAGACTGGGCCCCGGAGGCCCTCTGGGGTGTCTGTGTGAAGGGGTCGACGGACACCGGAGGCCCTTCCTCCTGGAAGGCCTCGGAGGGGAACCAGAACAGGTGTTTCTGGGAGAGGAGAGACACCGGCTCCTCCGTGGCTGCGGCTGCATCGGTCCTCACCACCTCTCCCCCCTCCTGGTCCCACCTCGGATGGTTGGTCAGATCCTCTGTTTCTGCTCCTTCTTCTACCGGTCTCTCAAATGCTCTGCTCACGTCGATGACTTCTCCTTCCACTTCGTGGCCTTCAATCGGCTCCTGATACTCCTCCGCTTGGACACTGAGTCTTTTCTCTTGCTGCTCCTCGCTGGCACTCTCATCTTGGTATCCATCTCCGTAGACCTTCTTGTAGACCTCATCACGGGGCTCCTCTGGACTCCCATCGGGGTCTGTGTCTCTGTAGGAATGGGTATACTTGTCCTCATAGTCTATGTGGGTTTCAGCTGCATCTGCAGGGACAGATACAAAAAAAATATATAAATCATTTGGATTTACAAATGTCTTTGGAGTCATTCTCCGAAAAGATTTAGCCCGGCAGCTGGTCTGTGTCATTTTAGATTGAAAACAGTTTGACAAGCAACTTTTCCCAACTAATTTCTATAAAAATGAGCTCATCATTCAGAGCATAAACGTGCAAAACCACATGTTTCCGTCCCAGTTCATTGCAGAAAAAGAGCTTAATCACCAGATGTTTGTGACTAAACTTTCGGGTTTAAGTTTTCTACTGCAGTAATGTAAAAACAATTGTTTATATGAGCAGAAGAACAGGTGGCGAGACCTTTTGCAAACGATGCACCAGACAAATAAGATTAACATAATAAATAAGAAATTAATGTGACACATAAGTATCTTTTGGAACAACAACTGTTTTACCAGCCACGGTTTCAATCTAAAATCAATATTGCTCCTGAATTCACAATTATTCACATTTGGGTCAACATTTTAGGAAAATGCATCTTTAAAATCGAGGGTGATTTTGGATCATTTACTCTGGCATTAACAATCCACTAACAGTCCTGTGGTAGTCAGTTCTTAGACAGGAGAGACAAGATCTAAAACATTTCAGACAAAGAAAAAACTTTCAAAAGCTCTTAAATTAAATGATGTCCATGTATATAAGTAAAACGTGGGCTCTACAAATGTCTGAATGTCTGAAACAGTAACTATGAATAGAATCCCAAGGTAAGTACAAAAATCTAGATTAGGGTTATAAAAATAGAATTTATCACAACATTTTTGTTCCGTTTTTTTCATTTTTCCACCATTTTTATTTATCTTGAGACAGACCCACAGCTGTAGAATAGAAATCTGACCCTGGTGACCAACCAGTTACCCAGATCAGGAGTTTCATCTCCACACTTCTAATTATGGAGCTTCATGTCTCACTCAGGTGTCAGAGCATCTATTTTATCTACAGCCAGTTTTCCAGAAGAATCGACCACTTCAGAGCTTTGAAGGTACCTGTACCTTTGACACAGATCTGCACGCTCCCGTACCACTCCCCGCAGCTGTCGCACAGCAGGCTGAAGGCCGCCTGCCCCCCCGGCATCGCGTGGCCGGGCAGGCAGGCGTACAGCAGCTCGTCCCCCATCTCGAACCCGGAGTGCTGCTGCAGACGCGCGTTCGGGAAGGACGGCGGGTCTCCACAGGGCATGTCTGCCGGGGAAAAAGAGCCAGAGCTGAAAACAAGCCTGCAAACCTCTCATGCTGACAGTTAAAAATACTTCCTGTCTGTCACTGTGTGTTGTTATAAGGCCAATTAAAAACATATGGATTTATTATCTACATTGGCCGTCATTTAACTTTTAAAGTTAGGCAACACAGTAATAGGTAATGTTCAGTATATAGAAATTGAAATATTTTAGTCTTTTTATATACATAAACACACACATATGTATAAATAAAGATATAGATATGGAAATAGATATACATATATCGAGAAATATATTGAGAAACAATAAATGCCACATGTTCTGAGACTGAATGTCTAATATTGGGAATTAGACCCCTTGTGTTCTTGTAGAGATCAAAACTCTGGACAGAGATTTCAATACATTTTTGTACATCATCCTCTTAAAGGTCATAAAAACAATTCTCAGCAACAAGCTATTCATTCACCGTCTTTCCCTCCGTGCAAAACAGAGATTCAAGATTCGTTATAGTTCAGCAAACAAGATGATTCTCGGTGTACTATGATACAAAGTTTACAAACCGTTTAGTACAGAATACAAAATCACTAAAATTGTCAATTGAACCTGTTTTTGAACCAACAAAACAGGATGTTTACGGACAGAGTTTGTACTTAGACATATCATTTTCAGTGACTTAATTGGTACGGCGTGAAAACAATTTTTTTTTGACAGAGCAGCAATACAAATTTTAAACTGTATCATTTAAACTGTGTCTTAACAGAAAAAATAAATTAGGATGTTTAAATAAACATAAACCAAATTAAAACAACTTAATTAATTTGAATCCATTTGCAGTTCTAGACATACTAACTTTATAAAATGATGTCCTTTCCCCCCCCAATGTCACTGTTTTACTAAGATTTAGTTCACCCGATCTGTTCAGTTTCCCTCAGAAAGATACTGTAATCTTACTGACCTTTGTCTTTGATGCAGAAAGCATTCAGGTGTGCAACGTCCTCTGGAGCTTTTTCTGTACTCACATCCACCGCTTTCAGTGAGCTGCCCACAATGTTACACACAGTGGTCCTGGAGACAGAAACAGGGTTTTAAACATGGATGCAGAGTCAAAAGAATAAAAAGAAACACTCACTTTGACTAAAAACAGCATCTTAGAGTCCCAATGGCAGCCAGAAAATGAGGATGGTCAAAATTAAACCTAATGTGTTAGAAAACTCACCCACACATGAAACAGATTAACATAAAACCCCGAAGCCTCATAATACAGTTGAACCAGGTGCTGAATTAGGGAAAGTGGACCACAACTAAGAAATATATTTATTTTTTTCCTAAATGTCCAACAATTTATTCACACTGTCTGAAATTCAAGTGGAAAGTCCCAACTTCAGACTCTGTTCAGGTTTATGGTGGGAAATATATTTAGATTTCCATTCGCTAAGATACTTTCCTTAATGCCTTTGTTTCAGTTTTTAAAGTATTGTCATGTCAGGGATTTCTTTTCCTTGGTGTGTGGTCAGGAGAAGGAGCCAAGTTAGTTAAGAAAAGAGAAAACCGTCGGAGGCTCGGATTAAGTGATAAGTCGATCACAAAAGGACCAGAACACCCGAGTGCTTTAGTTTAAGTACAGACTGCAAATAGAGGCTGCAAACTCATCATTATCTCTGACATCAAGCACGATATTCACATCTTGGTGTGAAAGGCCTTTGGAGAGGGGACCGAGCAAAACGTGGTATGGTAACGTCACGTTGTTTTTTTATGATGAGTTTCTCTGTTTATAGCTTCATAAAACATTCCCTGTTTCTCTCCAAAGGGACTTAGACTTCCAAAAATCCCTAACAGCGATACAAATGCTGTTCACAGCTTCCTGTGACTCTGCTAATATCCACAACTGAGGTAAAGACAGCAAAGTTTGACACACAGAGAACAGCAACAACCCAATTAGGAACAAGAACATCCAAAATAAAATAGATGGTTGGATAAAAACCCATCAGAACTGGATGCTTCTCACTCCAGAAGCTGCTCACTTAGACGCTGCATGCTTGCAAACTCTTGTTAAAGTGGCACAAATCTTTGAGGATAAATGTTTTTTCACATGAGCTGAAAGAAGACTGTCGAATAATATTTCTCCTGTGCTCATTTCCTGTGCATGTACCAGAGCTCCTCTGGTCCCCAGCTGATTTTGTGCCCACTAAAATATTATTCCAGCATGACATCAGGGTCCAGCCGGGATCTGGACGTGCTTCGGCACACACGAAGTTCTGTTCATTGAACTTCACTGGTTACCTCTGGCTGCCCGCATCAAATTCAAGTCCGTGATGCTATCCTACAAAGTGCTTAAGGGTACGGCTCCCATCTACTTGAATCCTCTTGCAAAGTCTTATGTCACAACTCGATCACTCCGGTCATCAGTGGACTGTGGTCTAGCAGAGCCTTCACCACGATTAAGACCATCCAGACTGTTTTTGTGGTTCCAAGATGGTGGAACGACCTACCAAGCGCTACAAGAACAGCAGAGTCCCTGTCTGTCTTCAAGAAACTCTTGAAGACCCCCCTCTTCAAAGAGCATCTCCTATCCTAACCCTAACCCGTACCTCTACCCCCCACAGCTCCTATCCTAACCCTAACCCGTACCTCTACCCCCCACAGCTCCTATCCTAACCCTAACCCGTACCTCTACCCCCCACAGCTCCTATCCTAACCCTAACCCGTACCTCTACCCACCCACAATTCCTTCTGTAGTCCCTCTACCTCTATCTCTATCTCACCACTGACTCTGATCAGTGTTTCTCCTCTGGATAGCTTATTGTCATAGTGATGATAAATGTAATATTGTGTCTGCTCTGTAAGTCGCTTTGGATAAAAGCGTCTGCCAAATGCATAAACATAAACAACATAAACACAGGACACACGTGAAGGAGGACGTTACGGAGAACAAGCCGAAGCTTCGATCCAGCTTTTCCCAGAACAAACACACACACGGCGGACTCACAAAGATCACCAAAAATGTTCAGAGAGCGCCGCCGCCTTCAGGCTGAAAGTGCTGAGTAAATAAACTATTTCTGCTGCCATAATATTAAAGCAAAAGCCCATTTGTCATCCCCAAAACAGATCCAAATTACTCCAATTTCCCAGGCTGATCAAATCATTTTCCCATAACAGCTCCCAGCACCAGCCACCCCCGGGTAGGAAAATGTTATTTGAAGTGAGATACGCCTTGCGTTTTATGAATAAGACGTGAGATTACTGCTATTGTTTAGGAGGCTTTCAATAAGAGGAGGAGAGGATTGCCAGAGCAGGCCTGCAATGTTCCTGTGTGTCAGTCTGAATGTGACTGAAGTAATCAAAGCGTCGGCACTTGGAAAGAATCTGACTGGCGGAGCAGTGAGACTGTGACTCATCGGGAGTTCTTGTGCCATGCGAACTTCATCTTATAAGGGCAAAAGACTGAGGGGAATGCACGACCAGACAGAAATCACCAGGAAAACACCAGAGACAGAAACACAAAAGGCTCCTGAAACTTTAGGCTGAAGCCAGTCAGCTCTCACAAATCTGCTCTGTTTTACAGAGGAAACCAAAAGGTCGATGAACATTTGTTTTTGTGTGAATATCACGGTTAATTATTTTCAGTGTTTGTCTTATATGTGATTATAAATCGGCTCTTACAAATTTGTAAGACAGATGAGAAGACAACATTCAAGTATAAGAGAAGTATTTGAGAAGTAAATGAAAAGCTTTTGGTAATTCAACATGCCTGGAATTTGATTAAATGTTATTTTAAAGGCTGTACGCTCCCTGTGAAGAACAGCTCGATCCAAATGTCAGACTGAAACAGTCAAAGGAGCAAAATAATTCATAATTCATTCAACTAGTTAAGGTTATTTGCAGGATTTTCCCACATCAAGCCTGATAATATTCAGCTTCAAGTGCTACTTTCTCGAATAGTTTTGACTGATTTAGAGAAAGTTCTTGGCTAATAAGGAGAACAGTAGATAAGATAATCTGGGACATGACTCATCTATATGCTTCTCACATTCAAAGATCACATCCTTAATAGCAGGGATCCTTCAAGCCCAATCAGCTTATTCAAAGCTATGGTCTACCATCATTTACCTCCATTCAAAAACAGTAAAAAAAACACTGTTAAACAGCTGGTAGAAACTCTTTTTATGTCTGCTGCTGTCACACATGGTGACGCTTTCTTTGAGGCCACTGCCTCTAAATAAATAAATACAAAAATGTGAAGTTATGTGGGAACATTGTGTGTGAGAGGCCAGAAGCATCTTGGATGTTTTAAACTATCACCAGATATTGAATCTGCCTTTAATTCTGTGTTACTGGAGCTCGGCAAGGCTCAATAAAACGCTGTTTATACTTTAAGGTGACGTTTCAGTGAGTAAAACCGAAGTTCCTGATGGATAACGGATTCTGCCTGAGCAGCTTCTGTGAAATTCAACACGCGGATCGGGCTCATTGTCACCGCTCTACTGAATCATTAGGGGTGGACATGAGCGGGTCTGGAGCTGCTGACCTGGAGGGATGAGAGCGGTGATACACTGTGAAACATGGTGAGCGAGTGCGAAAGCTGATGACCAACACGTAGCGAGGAGAAGCCCACGGAGAGGGATGGAGTCAGCTTTTCCTCTGATCAGACACCTCTTTTTTTTCCTTTTTTTCGTTCAGAAGCAGCTTTAACTGAGGGAATCTGATTCATTTTACCAAATTATTCCATTAAAAAACGTACCTTTTTTGTCTTTGATTGCTAATATTTTTGCCTTGTTGCTTGTTCAAATCAGCAACTCCCTCCAGAAAGCTTTACTTAATGGAGAAATATGCATTTAGAAAGAAAAGACATTTATTAATTAGCAGCACACAGAGTTGCTACTGTTTAAAATTAAAGTTTTGTGAGATATAAAAATGTAAACTTACACGAGGGACATTTAACTAAATGTGAATAATTTGAACATTTGTTCTGTGGATGAGGTTCAAGGAAAAATCTCCTCAAAAGAAATGATTCTGCCATCATTGAATGTGCTAATTGTGATTAGAACTAAATCTTTTTCAAGGCTCATCTTGTTCAACAAATAGTTGACCTACTCTGTCTCTCCAAACATCAGCATGATGACCTGATACTCTAACTGTCAATTCCAGTGACCCAAACTACGACAGCTAGCTTAATGTCCTCTTCACTTATGACCAGTATAACTGCCCCCCCCCCCTCTGAGCTCATGCACGCTCTGAGCAAATCAACTCTGCCTGTTTCTGTCTGTGGGTGATGATAGCTGTCCGTCACGTTGCCGTGGAGATAAGGGGTGTAAATGGAGGCAGTTGTCGACATGACACCCCGGCTCAGAATTCCCTCCTCATGCAGGACGAAACAGAGGAGTCTTTCTCCATTTCTTCCTCTCTGCGTTTTCTCTTCCTCCCCTGAAATGTGTCACTCCTCTATCTTCCTGCTCCCTCTAAAGCTTTGCTTCCTTTCCCTTTCATCCGTCGCTGGAACCTCCGTCACACACAGAGGCGCACACACCGAGACGACCTTTGACCTCTCCACACATCTCAAGCCTCCCCGGTCGTCCCGTGAATGAGCCGTGAATACAAATAGTTCTCCCCTCACCCCACCGCGCCTCCGGACAGCCACCCGCGGGTGCACTGGGAGAAGAAACACTCGTCCACGGCATGGCGGAGCTCCTCCAGCGAGGACAGGCGGGCGTTTTGCCGGGCGCACGCTCGCTCGGCCTCGCTGAAGCCTCGGACACCGGAGGAGTTCCTAAGGTCCAGCACAAAAACACGACCTGAGGACACACACATGGAGGGAGAGTCAAACTGGGTCCTTTTTAAACATAAACTTAAAGACTTTTTATTGAGAGGTCAAACATGTGGACGTTAATAATCTAACTGACCTGATCTTGTATCTGTTTAGTTTAGTTTAGTTTAGTTTAGTTTAGTTTAGTTTAGTTTAGTTTAGTTTAGTTTAGTTTAGTTTAGTTTAGTTTAGTTTAGCTTAGTTTAGTTTAGTTTTATTAGGATCCCCATTAGCTGCCAAATAATTGTCCACTAGTCTTCCTGGGGTCCTCACATGAAGAAATTATATTACATTATAAACAGATCATAAAAAATAAAAATAAAAATCACAGTAGGAGTAGGAAATGATAAAAACGCAAACAAGAGTAGAACTATACAACATATACACACAGGTCGGTTCATCTTATCATTTGCAGTAGTTCTGAAGACACAATATTTTTGAAGCTTGTTCTGTTCTGAACTCTTCGTGTGGTTATTGGTTCCAGTGAAATATGGCTCTATAATGGACTGTGGATTTTAGAGAGTTTGTTCTGGGTCGAGGGAGTTTAAAGTCTCCAACTCGTGCCCGCATTGTTAAGTAATTATGATTTTGTTCAACAAGGACTAAAGTGTTCAGCAAAAAATGAGGGCTGTTTTTTAAAGAAAAATGTTTCTTTAATGTTTCTGTGATGTTTTAGTGTGCAATTTGTTCTGTTGTGCCTCGTGTACAGTCACTGTGTTTTGTGTAAAAGCCTAACTGGGGACAGGCATTGAGAATTCGCCTTAGCTAAAATGTTGTAGTGTGTGACATGATTCATGAAACATACTTGTCCCTATCAAATAAACGAATAAATAAAAAAATGAAGGAGTCAAATTCATTCTGGTAGATGAGATTTACTATTGAAAAATACTGGCAGAGTATTATTAGAATTACATATTTTGATAAAATAGCATGAAATAATCCTAAATAAAAAATCTAAAATGAAAAAATAAATAAAAATAACTAATTTTGTCATAACAAAAACTAGCGAGCCGATTCTAGCAAGAGATCAATGACCATTCCTTATTTTTTCAGCAGCACAATGGGTTTAAGGCATCATCTTAAATTAATATATCATTAATGAAAAAACAGATGAATATAGATAGAATGAAAAGCCGCCAATCAAGTAGAATCTTGTCCCTTATCAGATCATATCTGCCATGAAGACATCTAATTTCATCCGGAGTCGAAATTCATGAAAAGATTTTAAAACAGACCAATTTGAGAAATAGATGAAGGGAAACACTCTCACAGCCAGTAAATTACCTTTTGCTGTGTTAAGAACTTTAAGATTAATTCTTTGGAGAATAGATTTGTCAAGTCTGATTAGACATTTGCGTTTTGTCCATCTGTCTAATAACTCATTTCCTGCAGGTGTAATAATGATGAATTTATCCATTTCAAGGTCAGTTAGTTATCACATCATTCACTGTTTCAAAGAAGAAAAAGTGCTACATATTTTGACTAAATACCCAGAATATTCAAACCCAATCCCATCTAAAAGTTTGGAATAAGAAACGCGCGCCAAAAGCCTCCTTAACTATTACGCACAGGTTCATAACATGAACAAAGACCGTGTTTTAAACATGTCTTGTTCTCATGTGTTAATTCATTGCTACTGGAATAGAAAACAGCCAAAAGATGGGAAAAGGGTTCATTTAGTGAGATCATAAAACACACGAAACCTCAGCAGGTGCCAAACCTGCGTGCGCTTTTCCACTCTCAGTTTACGCATCGTTAACACAGATTATTTTCACTTGAGAAACGCTCAGAATGATTGTATGGAGATATGAAATCGTTCCCGTCTTTCTTTCCAATGCTTACTTACCGTCTGCCTTCACAGAGGTCACAACGATACCAGCCAGACATCCAAAGAGCAAACACTGGACTTTCAGGTTATAGCGATCAATCATCTTATTTCGTCCAGTGAACAAAATCTTTCACTTTTTTTTTTGGAGAAAAAAAAAGCAGAAATAAATAAAAACTCAGTGTTCACAAACTACCAGATCAGAGTTAGAGTGAGCAGAAAAAACTCCTGCTTTTGGTCCTCCGGCGGCTGAGACTGACTGGGCTGCAGCTCCCGGTAACAAATGAGGATGTCAACGGGGAGGAAAGAAGAAAAAGGCTGGAGCGGCTCAAGCGAGAAGGCGCAGTTTATCTCCGCAAATAGTCGCGCTGACGAGCAGATGAAGCACCTGTGTGAAAACTCGCGTGGTTGCGTTAGTAAATACGTCACGGCCCAAAATCTCCGGAGTGGGCAGAAAGCGGTGAGACAGCCGGACTGCTCCTTTACAGAGACACAGTTGCTTCATTGAAAATTAAATGGTGATCCTGAACGCAAAACCTAATTCACCACAATCCCTCAGAGGAAAACCTTTTCTACCCAATGGCCCAAAACTCAAGATTACCCAAAGCCATTCAAGATCCAAAAACTGAAAAGGAAAAACCCATGGACTCACATCTGTAAAACATAATAAAGTCCATACAACTAAATAATTTGACATCCTCCATCAGTTGATCTGATATAAAATCAAACTGATATGTTCACACAATTGAATGTTCAACAAAAGGCTGATTTGAGTAGATAAACTGTTTAAAAAGACATCATGCTCCAGTTTTGATTGGAAATCTTTTCAAAAATAATGAGAAAAGGAGTCAAAACACAGCAGTAAGTGTTAACACGGTAATTTATTTATACATATGATAATCAATTAGAAATAAGGTTTATAATTGAAGGATTACACTGACGTAGCATCTGGGCCAATGCAGAATAATTATGTTCCACCGTCATCAAACATTTGGGTCAGGGTTACATAGTTTTAATTTAAGAGTTCTAACCATGCAGTTATCCACAGGGACAGAAAATTGGTTCCTATAATTGTTGGCCTACGCTTGGTTTTTCAATTTGAGATTACAAACAGCAGAATATATGAACCTTAAGTTTGTATTTACCCCCAAAATATGAGCTCTGATACTGCATAGAAACCCTGTAATCTAAAATATTTTACCGTTTATTTAGACACTACTTAATTTTTGTTGATGATTCAAAATGGGACTGTCACACATTTACCTGACTTAACTTTTTCTTAAGGTTGGGATTTAGAATGAGAACTAAGTTAAAGATGTGGCATTCGCTGTGAAAGAGTAAACACGGTGCGTGTGGTTCTGCCTGTGAGTGCCTGTGGGCCTGTGAGCGTCTGGTGGGGTGAAAACAGACGTGTTTGGAGCTTTTAAGATCATTCAGGCATTGTTTCAGTGAGTCTGCAGGAGAAGATAACAACCTACATTTGTATAGGATGCACACTGGTGATCGGAAATCCAAACACAAAACAACCAATAAAAGTCCATCACACAGATTGAGAAGTAAAGAGCACAAACATTTACATTTAATTGATTTTCATTAATCGTTTTTAAATTCTCAAGTTCAATACAGCGATATATATATATATATATATTTATAGGACACAGAGGAACAAGGATTATTGAGCAGTTAGGCT
The DNA here is from genome assembly GCA_013363375.1 of Menidia beryllina. Classification (NCBI taxonomy): domain Eukaryota; kingdom Metazoa; phylum Chordata; class Actinopteri; order Atheriniformes; family Atherinopsidae; genus Menidia; species Menidia beryllina. Next base: position 85,761 of record JABUIW010000151.1, on the reverse strand, counting down.
CAGAACAGAAAGGGAAAACATTCCTCTCCCATCAGATGCAACGACTGGGCCCAGTTCCCAGATGTTTGCCCACAGTTTTTCTTGGAGGCTCGGCGGTACAGTGGCTTTCATCAAATTCATCCAGTCACCGACTGTCCAAACCCGATTTTTTAGTCATCATTTGATTCTCAAAGTGTCAATTTTATGTCCTTGTTGACTTATGAGCAAAATAATACACGATCTACACAAGTTATTGCATTGAGTTTTTATTTACTCCTCAAAAAACAATTTAAAAGTTGGTTGGTCTTATTAAACAAAGTGATACCATCACTGAATTATACTGTCACACAGGGCAGTTACATGTTTAATTCAGTCATTAAAACAAAAAATCCCTTTTTTGAAGGGAGCAAAAAAGGCCTCGAACATTTTCTAAAGATGCTTTTGTAATCGTGTGAAATGTTTGCTTCACATGCCGGAAAAAACACTTTTTGATTTGATGGAAAACAGTGGAAATGAAAGTTTGAACAGGCTTTGTAAACTCCTCCAGGACTGACACCTCTCCTGAAGAGTCACACTTCCCTCCTTTCACATCCCCTCTTTTCCATTTTCATAGTTCTCAGTCTTTCCTGTCTCCCGTTGGAGTCACTTGTGCTCTTCCAGTCCACTCGCCGCTCGCCCTTCTTTGTGTTTCTCTGTCACATTCCTTCACCCTGTCCTCATGCACCACTTGTGCTTTTCATGGATGGCCTCCTCGGTGAATCTGGATGTGGAGATCCGGTGGGCGGGGATCCTGACTCATGCACCGGGGCTATTTTTGGAGAGGTTGGGTGGGGGGGGGTCGCACAGGAGAAAAGAGACAAATGGCGAAGAGGAGAGAGACGACAATTCACACCTGATCCCCGGAGAGGCCGGTGAGAATTATGTTTGCTGCAGGTGTCCGGGGGGGGGGGGGCTCAGTCAGTGGACGGACCCACATCCAGACATCGCACATGTGTGCAACAATCTCACAGGACTTCCAGTACGCGCCCCGTTTAATAATCTGTGTTGTGGAAAAAAACACACATGCACACACAGACCTGTGAGACACACGTGTGAGACGGACGGCGTCCCATGTGAGACATCCTGTCGGGATGAGCTGTGCAGGTGTGTGTGGCTGACTCAGAGGAAACCACTGCTCACCGTGATGGAGGCCTGAGAGAAGTATGGCATTGTCTCCATGGTAACAGCCTCCAAAAGCCACAGTGTGGCGGTTCGGTCCGGACAAACAGGAACAGGGTTTGGAGCTGAGAGGGGAGCCTGCAGCAGGACATTTGTGTGTATCACTCTCATGTAAAAATCATGCATCTATAAATGTCTTTTCATGCTCTGCCAAGGACAAAATCCCTATTTTTAGTTTAGTGAAAACCACTTTTCGCAGAAAGGCTTTTAGAGGAATTGTTTACTTCGAAGAATTACATTGGAATTCAACCTGCTTTTTAACCAGCAAACCGTCTTTATTTGATTATCTTCAAAGGGCTTAAGGAAAAACAAGGTGTTCAGCCAAATAAAAGATAAGGCCATAAAAAGCAATCGGGGAAAAACGGAAAAGTTTACCAAGAAAATGCAAAACTGGTGAGGCAGAAAGTACTGATTGATCACAAAGGAATTCCTCCCACTTGTGACTTCATCCACAAGCAACATAAACACTCTCCAGCAATTTGACAGAGTCCATAGAAAACCGGTGAGTGTCACAGTCAGCCCCGTTTGACGTTGTTTCACGCACTGCGACCGTCAGGACACATTCAACACCGAGCTGCCATCCACAGCCGAGTCCCGGGGAGCACTATGCGAAGAATAGAGTTAATTAATTTGCCTTTTGATGAGAGACTGTTAATTACCACGCCATGCAGAGGGATGGGGAGGCTTCAGGATGTGCTCAGGATGTGCTGCATGAGGATTAAAGACGAAATATTTTGCACAATCTGTAAAGAGTGTGCCCTGTAAAAGGCCAGTACTTGCTCACTGAGGGTTAAACTACTCAGACTGTTACAAATAAAAAGACTGTGTTGTGTCTCCATCTGTATATTTTCATTTTTGCACCCGTATCCATCAACATGTTGCATTTTTATCATTATAAATTTCCTCTTGTTTGTTTTTATTATTATATTTTTGGTTGCTCTGTATCAGTTTATTGTGATGTATTATTTGTATCCAATAATAGCCAGTTTATCTAAACATTCAAGTCAAATTATGTCTCATTATCGGTGTCCATCTCTTTTTGTTTTGTTTCATGTGTCTTTTGCTCTCCATGTGTGTTATATAATGATAATGATAGTTTTTACCCTATTATGCTTGTTTTCTGTCCACGTTTGTTCATCTTTTTAATACATTGGTCGATTTGATTCCATTAATGTCAAATTAAATCATTATTTGATTTTAAATTAATAGATGATCTGAAGTTTAAATCTATGTTTAAGCAAGGCACAAATGATCCACAAATGAAGTACATTATATCAATAACCGAGCGGGGGGTGTGGTGGTTAGCATCTCAGCAGAGGGTTCAAAGCCCCAGGGGCCCTTTCTGAGTGGGGTTTGCATGTTGGATTCTCTCCATGTACTCCAACATTTTCTACTCCAAAAACATGCCTGTTAGGGTACTGCCCCTAGAAATGTGTCTGAGTGGCCCTGTGATGAACGGCCACCAGCCAATGACACAGACAGTGGATGGATGGTTGAACCTCCGTTAGCCTCACGAGGTGTGCAGGTAATAATAAAGTGTCCATCACAAATGCAGCCAATCGAGACAACGAACACCCTTCTTTAATTTTGTGGCTAATTGTTCTTTGCAAGTAGTATACTCTGTGCTGGTTATTAACCAAGATTACATTATGTAGCTCCAGAAAAAGTGTGTTCAGCTCTGGTCTGTGGAGCCCTGCTGTATAGACGTTAAATGAACATAAACAGTTTGCTTCTTGAACTCACAATCTTGTTTTACACGTTTAATACGAGTCCATTTTCCAAGACTGTATGCACATGCACAGAGCCAGCATAAGGATTTTCTCCCAGCAGAGATGCGACTGGCTGCATGACAGCGCCCTCCAGCTGTAGAGAAGCAGAACACCTGCAGAGATATTTTTCTTCTTGATAAAGAAATCCGGTTTAGTCGGTCTGCAGCAATATCTGCAAGCCTGCAATGCCAACCAAATTCAGACGATTAGAGCAAACTTTGCAATTTGATGGCGTATAAATGTTATGGAAATGTTGTCCTTTTCCCTCATTGATCCTGAGCTGCCAGCTGGACTGACGTGTACCGTTTTGTTTTATTGATTGATTGGTTGATTTTGCTGCAGCAGACCTGAGGAAGCCTCTGCCTGAACACACTTCCCACCTCGTCGCTGGGCCGTGCAGAAGAGGTTTAATAATAAAGAGTGTTTTCCACTGTAGCGTTTGCTTCTGAGCAGTGAGCTGCTTTTAGTCTCAGGCTCACAGCCAAATTTTCTTTATTTGTAAACGACCTTGAACGGTACAGGGACACTAATATATGAGCATTGTCTTCGCTATGATTGATAGTTTTATGAATATTTCAATCTGTGTTATTGATTTTAAATGCAGACTAATCCAGTTTAATCATGAATGTATTTCAATGGTCTGACAGCAAGAGAGGGGAGAGGAATCTTATGGGGACAGTCGATCAGGTTGTTTTGGATGTCTCTGCGTGGAAGGGTGAACGTGGGAGTCGCATATCTCTCGTGGAGCTTGGATGTGGCGTCCACAGACGCGAGTGTTTTTATTCCACGGGTGCTTTTCTCGTCGTAATCGTTTCTGTGTTTGCGGTTCTTTTTGTGTTTTTTTCCCCTCAAATCTTGACAAGACCTCACAATCAAAACAAATCGACCACGCGTGCTTTTCCTGCAGCAGTGACGTCACGTAGGCCCGCCCCCCCCCCCCCCCCCCACCCCCCCCCTTACAAGTAAACACAAAAAAATAATCGTGAGGAAAGCGCTCGCGCCCGCCGCCGTAACGGCCGTGGATGCAGGAAACGGTCGACGAAACGTGAAAACGGCCGTTAATTTTCCGTTTTCCTCCGTGTTTTTTTTTTCCAGACGGCCCGTGGGGCTCCGGAGCCTGCCGCGGAGATGAGGGGAGAGGCGGAAGTGAAGTCACTTGACAGACCGTCCATGTTATTATTGTTATTTTGGTTGGCCCTGTGATGAGACGGGCTGGGGAGCCGTTGCTCTCCGAGACAGCCGCGTTCACGACACCGCAGGCCGCCGCGGACCGACACCGACACCGCCCTCGCCACCGCCGACCCGGACCCGGAGACCGGAGCCTCGCTGGCGGCTGGGGGCAGGAGGAGGAGGAGGGGGAGGAGGGCGTGAAGAGCCCCCCGTTACGGCTCAGCTCCGACCGAAAAAACACCTAAAAAATTCAAAAATAAAACGGCGACAGAAGCAGTAACGGCTCTCTCGTCCAACGGCTCTGGCACGCGCACGCCGCCGCAGACATGAACGGGATCACCAAGGGCCGGTTCGAGGTATGACGGGCAGCCAAACCGGGGGCTCCGCCGGGGAGTGTGTGTCCGTGTGTGTGTCCGTGTTTGTGTGCGTGTTTGTGTCCGTGTTTGTGTGCGTGTTACCGCTCCTCCTAGTTGTCCGTGAGGCGTTTTGGTGGTCAGGGGTAATCCGAAATCCCGCCGCCGTCCTCCCGGAGCGGCAGGCGGCGACAGCACGGAGCTGGGGACCGCGGGGCTGTGGCCGAAGGGGGTCGGTGTGTCAGGGCCCGGGCCGTCTGCCCCCGAGGTTACGGGCTCCACGGAGCCCGTGTGGCCGGGAGGCAGGTCTGAGGTAGGGAGCCCCGTAGTTGGCAGCTCTGGCAGGTGTTCAGGATCCCACAGGTAGGCCCTGCCTCCCTTTTTTATGACAACACAGCCTTTCCATATATTCCTTTATGTAAGCGAAGACAGCCACACACCCCAAGAACTGCCAAGAGTAAAATCCTGCTCCATGGCTAAATCTATAGCCCTTGTTTTTAGGATAAAACACTCCTATCAAAAGTAATAAGTAAAAGTAAAAACAAGACCCCAGCTACTGGGCCTGATACCAGTTTGACTCAGATCTGCCTCTGGCAGGTAAGTATGTCATCTGAGGACTTCAACCACAAAGCATAATTAAAAAACACAAACCAAACAGCATAGATGCTTGGGAAAGTATAGTTTCATATTATTAATATTCAAGCAGCAAGCAGAGGATTGTGTCCTTTCCTTGAGAGGTTATTAAAAACTGTAAACTCATATTTCTATAACCTTAGAGAAAGAAGAAATCCACTCTGGGAATGTGACAGATCCCTTATTTGAAATAACATATAGTCTTCAAACTAATTTGAATAGGTTTAAGTTAAATAAATGGACCCATTAGTTATATAAAATGCAAACTATCAAGTTGCCCAAAATAGATGTTGAACCTTGAAAAAACAACCCCCACTGCTGCCAGTTGCTTTCTAAAACTTTCAATTTATGCATCACACCTGTGCCAAGAGTCTTAACTGTGTTGTGCTGACAGCATTTTTCTCCATTATCTTGCTCATGCCTTTGATCACCCAGTCCAACTGGTTAACTGGTTACAGGTCCCAGTGAGCAGCGCCTCCCTGACATGTTATGCTCACGTTTCTGAGATTCTTTGGGGTTTGACTTGATGGTACATGACTTTCTCAGTCGGGTGCTCACATGCTTGGTTGCACTGAAGCAGAACAAAAGGCGTTGGTGGTGTTGATGTGTGTTGTTGCTATATCACTGGATTTTTTTATTAGAGACTACATGAAAACCGCTGTAGGGTTAGAAAAACCAGCTGGTAGGGCAGCATGAGTAGATAGAGGGGAGACCTGGGACCTGGCATCAGCCCTTTGTGGTGGTATTATATGGATCAAGTTTTAATGCTCTCTATGAATCAGGTCCAATCATTTTTACATTGTTGCTTTAATGTGGTTTGGAAACAGATTTCAAAGCCATCTCTGTTGCACTCTTTCCAGAAACCTTCCAGGAAGTAGGACTGCAGACAGGTGCTCTTTGCTTGTCCCTGTGAATAAGGCTACTGGTATGCTGGTTTATGCTGATGTGATGATTTAAGAGCTGATCTTTCTTGAAAGTCTTGAACCTGGTAACTTGTCTTCATGATTATTTCAGTGACACTTGACTGGAAAATCTAGTTTTCTGATGATTGAATATATGTGGACAAACTAATGCATCGCCTATCCTGGTAACCAATCAATAGTCATCTAATATACATTTCTTTTGATCTGCCTTAAAGTAAAAATCCTTTCTCTTTTATGGTGGTTCAAGCTCAAATGAAATGAAAATGTTTTTCCAAAATTGGTAAAATGCAGACCAGTCTGAATTTGCGCTGGGGATTTGAGTTTGAGAGGTCAAAGTTCAAAGATGTTTGCCTGGGTGGTTAAGAATTAAGTCTAAATTATTGGAAATTCCCAAACCACCTATTTTTTTGTTTTGGTTGTAGTGAGGAACTTCAAGTTCTCCTTCTTTTTGGTCTTTAATATCATTATAGGGAGTTTACAGACCCTTTCATTTTTCAGCATTTTGCCATATCTAAGGCTAATCCTAAAATACATCCAGTGTGTTCAGCTCTAGAATATTGTTGTGTTTCCACTGGACTTTTGAAAATAAAAACTAGCATTACTTGTCGAAATGTAGACCTTTGCCCTCACCTGGCATCTCTGGACTTTGGAAATAGTTACTGATACTGTTCTATTACTGTGTTTCCTGCAGTCATCACTGGCCTCTTCATCTCTCGTCTCCACAGCATGATACTGCCAAGCTGGAGTTGTTTGGGAGCCTTTTGGCAGATTCACAGCAGGCTGTCATGCGCCTTTTAATCAGGGAATGTTTCTCTCTGGCCACAGAGCCACACCGGCCTGGTTGGTGGAGTGTCTTCCTTACATTTCCACCAAGGTTACTCCTGATGTCATCCTGGCAGCCTGTTGGTTTCTTGATTGACCAAGACCCTTCATATATGATTATTTAGTTTGGCAGACTGATTTAAGAAGTGTGTTGACTTACGAACTCAGTCCCCTTTCTTTTTTGGCATTTTTGTGCCAGGTTTGTTCCACAAACTAATTCTCTCCCTGTGAAAAACAGTGTGGGCAGAAACATCCGAAGTCCCACAGACAGGATTCAAATGTGCAAAAGCACAATAAGATAACAAATAGTCTGAATATTTACTGTATGTAAGCTTGCATAACTTGGCATTTTAATGTCTCCCTCTCTCTAACTGTATTTTCACATGTTTGTGTGTATATATACAGACAATATGATAACACATTACTGTTTTATTAGGTAAAACAGATATGTACCCACTTTATTCTACAGTGGGTACAGTTAATGAAGATGATATTTTTAAGGCCTCTTTGACTCCTGCTTGCTTACATAGCAGAGATGTTAAATTTCAAACACTCTAAGTTAATATTTCACTGGACCTTGACTGGACGCCTCCCTCTCTTTTGTCTTTTTGACCCCACTTCTTCCCAATTACCCTGTTAGTTTTTTTCCTGCCTCACACCAATACTCGCATTTTCAGTTCGTCTCCAGTTCAGTGTGACTTAGCATTTGACTTTTTGTCTGCTGCTTCCCCTTTGGTCCTTTTTTTTTCTCTCCTTCACTGTTTTCTATTTTGAGGAGGTTGCATCTGCTTTCAGGATCAGCCACTTCGTACACGGTGCCTTCCTGGCTCTGCCTCTGCATTTGCACATTTTCAGTTTGCATGTGACACAGCAGGAAGTCCCTGCCATTACATAGACTCGCTGGTCTTTTAGGATACAAGTGTATCCCTGGCAGGATGCGAGTCTGCAGAGGCACAGTGAAAGTGGGTGTTTGCTGTAATTTATATTCATGGCTGAGCACAGCCCACCTGATCGAGAACGTTCTGCCTCTGTTTTTCTCTCAGAGAGTCCGACTCCATTCACCTGCCAGCGTGTAGAGGTGCATCTGCGTGTGCATTTCACCCAGCAGATGGCCAGACATCCAGCGAGTAGACTAATTGAGATAAGCATGGCCACAAGCTGACCGAATTATAAGCTTGTAAGAAGGGAACACAGAGCACCAAATGTAGCCATGGTGTGTTTGTGAGGAGAAGTAAGGGAAGGCTAGCTGGGTTCTGAATAGTAAATATATGCCAAGGGTGACTTCCTTATTGTGTTCATGCATGAGCTGCTGAAATAAAATGATGCGATTCCTACATTTTGGTTTTGTCTTCGTGTTTTTTGATGTAGCGTTCCTATTTCATAAGATCGTCCAACTCACGCATTCATCACACAGCCATCATTTCTGTCTCGTGTCTCGGCAGGTGTTCTCAAACAGTGATGAGGCCCCCATCAACAAGAAGCTCCCCAAAGAGCTTCTTCTCAGGTAGGGTTGACAATACAAAAGCAGCATCACCTCCCACACAACGACACATGACATCATACCCTCGGATGTGTCGAACTGCCCCTCAACTGCTTGTGTGTCTGTGCGTTTTTTGTCGTACTTGTCCTAATGATGTGCGTCAGCGGGAAGCCTCAAACGAGGTTTCGCTACTGTACATGTTTGACCTACAGACCAATATTTTGTCCCACGGCAGCTGCACATGCTCCATAAATCTGACATGTGAGCGCTCAGCCATGTTTGTCGTCCACACTGATCCATGTGTGCGTTTCTGAGTGTGCACTCGCCTGGATCTTGGAAAGGGACGCCTGTGCGGGTACCTGTGCTGACGCATGGCTCGTTCATTTCTGCGCTCGAATACTCAAAAGTTTATGTGTGTGCATGTGTGAAGCACTCCTGGGCCTATGCACACCGCGTGTGTGTGTGTGTGCTATAAATAGATTGTCTTAGCTGGTGGGGAATTCCGCAGTGCTGAGCTCTGCTGCTGCTCCATCTGCACTCCACACACACACAACCAGTACACCCATTACACCCAGCAGGCTCTCACTGGTGGACTGAATAGTGCGAGCTCCAATGCGCAGGCCAGCTGCAACACATGACCTACTGTCACATGTGTCACGATGAGATAGTTACACAACATCAGCTGTGTGGAAGACTCTTTGTGACGGCCGTAAATCTTGTTTTTGAGCAGCGGATTGTGTCACAACACGAGGCTTTTTATCTGTAACTTTGTTTTTTCCTTGTCTTTTCTTTTTTTTTTTTTTTTTTTTAGGCGATCACAAAGTGTGAAAGGAAAATGACTACCATGCACAAATTTTTTGAGAAAAGAAATTCTTATCTCAAATTATGTTCCCAGACCTTAATCAGCTTGTTGGAGCGGCTGTAAAGGTCGTCATTATGAAAAGCCATGTGTTAGAAATCTTTCGTTTTGCCTCAGAGGTCAGCAGCTACGGGCTCCTTTCCATGTATGACATGTAAGGCAACAGCTGCCCACCGAGAAAGAAAAGCCTGTAAGAACTCAGTTAGCTGTTTCCTCCATTTGTCACGTAATTTAGAAATGGCAGTTCGCTGGCACTGTGGGGGTCAAGCGGAGACCTTTGAGACCGAGCTCTCTTTCTGGGGTGACTGTAGTAAAGTGAATCACAGCCACTGTTTGACTGCAGAAGGCCCAGCAGGGAATCCTGGTCAGACCACGGAGTGATGCTGCACTGTAAGGGCATTCAAAGTAAACCCCTGATGCATCATTACCACAAAATTAAGCATCACAAGTTTAAAAGTTAGTCTTCATAAACCCTAATGAATTGCAGAAAGCAGGCCCCCTGACTGTGAAGGTGGAGGAGAAATGTCTGGCTCCTGAAGGGAGAAACACTTTGTCTGGACCTCCTATCCGACTGTTAGCGAGGCAACTGGTTGGATGGAGCATCAGAAACATTTCACCCGTGGAGACAGAAAAGATCAAATCAAACACCAGAGGCTCTGCAACCGAGTGCCAAATTATCCTTCAAAAGGTGATGATGGAGAGAAGAAAGATTCTAAAACATCTCAAAGATCCAATCAACACCTCGAAATCCACCCACACCTCTGAGTGGCCCTTTACAGCCCTCTGACCTGAATATGTTTAAAGAAATGTGGAATGCCTTCAAAGAGCAGAGCCTGCTATTGACAGAAGGTGAAGCCTATTCAGGAAGAAAGCATCAATGTCTAAAAGCTGTGGGGAGACTTTTGGCTCCTAATTCTTCCCAAATTAGGGTGCTGTGGTGAGTGCTGGTCGTGCAGGTTCTCCAAACTGCTGCTCTGGGCTTTTCAGTTTCCCTTTTAAATGTTTTTTATGGATATGACGCCTCATGTTTTGATTCGCCAGCTTAAAGTTCCCCGTTGATGATGATCTATAATCCAATTGTGTTGCTCTTTTGAACACAAACTCACCGGTGGTTTTAGACCACTGTTAGTTTCCCAAACGATTAATTGGACAAGAAATGTAACTTTAATTTTCTGGTATTTTTTGTACATTAAAAAAAAAGTCATTAGTACTCCTTATGGTCTTGTAGTGTTAAAAACTACCATTAGAAATAATCCATCAGTTTTTATGACTTAAATTTGGCACTAAAATTAAAAAATATTTACATTGAATTCCCACTTTGCTCGTTGTTTATCAGCAAAGCCCAAAGACAGTCAGCAAGGCAAACATCCAATCTGCACATTTAAAAAGATGCAACCAGAGAACATTTGGTTCTTTTGCTTCAAAATGGATTTAAATTGGATTATCTAAATTGCTTGTACATTTTTGCCAATCATTAAATCAAGAAACAGCTGCGACACTAGATTAAAACTGTCTGCAAAGATTAGGGAAACACACCCTTTGCATTGAACTTCTTACAGGTCAGAAATGTAGATTTGTGAGGACAAATCAATGTGATTTCTGTTTTATTTTGAAATGTTTGTCAGGCTTGGATCAAATCAGCCACGTGTTGGGTTTTGGCAGCAATATTTTCCGCGATAATTTGTTGATTTGAAGAAAGAGTGTTCTCATTAGCATTTCTTCTTATTTAGCATTTCTTCTTCTGTATAATCTGACGGTCGAAGAGCCCAGAGTTGGTGGCTGGTGTGTGTAGGTGTCTGCCCTTAAGCAGGAGCTTCAGAAACATTTAGGCCAGTTCAGTTGGAAACTGTGAAAACATGGAAGAGCCCTGCCTGACCGAGAAGCCTCAGAGGCAGACTGGATGGGTTCAGGCTCCCTTTACATGAACACACCAACTCAGCACGCTCCTTACCGCCACCCAAAATCTAAGCTGTTACCGTGGCAACCAGACTGGCGCTGAAAGCCTGTCTTGCTCTTATCTTGCCTTGCTAGAAGAGTTAAGGTGTGCTTTTTCCTCTTATGTGCCATTAAAACCCCGTCTGGAAAAGATAGGCAAAATCAAGCAGAATCCGAATCTGTAATTAAGGCTATATAAGCAGTTTCTTCAGTTTGAAAAAGTTATAATATCAATTATCCTGTTCCTGTTAAAATGTCTGTGTCATTTCCCATGTTTTGCCTCCTGTTATATGAAAGTGTCCATGTCAGTTTTAAAGGTATAGGTCTGTATCCCGACCCCTTCATGGCCTTTAAATTCAGCTGTCAGTCACAAATGTCAGATATGTTAACAGGGCTCAGAATAGCAATCATCAAATTAGATTAACTCATTGCTTTCTTGTGAGTATGATTAACCGGATATTTCTGTGGTTGTTAAGAGACCCCTGACACACATAATGGAAAGTGAGATTGTATTAGATTAAAACAGACATTCGCTCAATGATCAGCGTCATGGTCAAATTACCAGTTATTAGAGGGAGGATCAATGAACCGGGTCCTGGTGGTTTGTGGTCCAATCCATACGCTTTGCTGTACATTTATTTCTCTGTATGGAAGGGCATGCATGTCACATGTGTGCTTATGTTGTAGGTTTGTTCAATCTACTGTAGGCAGGACACACGCTGTGGTATAGATTACACAGACGTGTTCTGACTTGCCCTGGCCTAACACATCAAAACACACAGCCTTTGTACTCGTCTATACGAAGGAAACAATGGCCGACTCCTGTTCCCAAGGGTTAAAAGGACATTCAGACCCCAGCTGCACTCTAAGCTTTGGCACCGTGACAGCTCTCTGAATACCTCATTTTCTATAGATCGCCGCTTCAAGTCAGCCCTCTCAGCATGAAAAGGCCTTTTTTTTTTTTTTAAATCACCGAGAAATGTGAGGACTTGTATGTCCAGTTCCATGTATTTGTGTGGGGTCATGCGTGTCCTCATGCACATGTAAATACTGTTTGTCAGTCTGTCCCAGCTTGCTGGTGGCCTTGCCTGTCTGAGTGCCAGAGATTACTCATTGGCAGATTAATGGATTGAGCTGACCCAGTAGCATGCTGCATGCAGCCCTTTGTGGCTGACTGGCCTTTAACTCAAACTCTGCCCAACTTAGGATTTCTGCTGCTGCCGTCAAACACATGGCCTGTTCACCACTCTATGGCAACACAAAAGACAAAATATTCCCACATTAACTTTGGTTTGAAACAGAGCTCTTTGTTTGAGAATGAGTGTTTGTCAGAGACAAATTCATGCCCCTTTTACCTCTCTTTCCAGAATATTCTCCTATCTAGACGTGGTCACACTCTGCAGGTGTGCACAGGTATCCAAGGTTAGTATCTACATTTTAAAGCCCCTTTTTGGACAAACCCACTGGGACCTATTGTTTAGAATAAGTGGCTTGCTCTAATCCTTTAGCCTGTGGATAAAGTAAAACCAGTTTAACATTACTGAACTCCCTAGAAATGTGTAATACATAGTGCCATCTGCTGGTTTTGTAACAGTGCACTGTAACAGACAGCTTTTTAAAAAGATATGAACTAAAAGAAGCTTATGATTCAGAAAGTTAGATGCAGGTTAGGGTGGCTGATTTACTATAAAACGAGCAGATTCAATCTATATTTCGGGAATGCTCCAGTCCTTAACTACATTATATTGCTGGCCGGTTAAGTTTGACCATTCCTGTCTTTGCTTTCACCTTTTCCACCTCTGTCTGACCCAATTCTGTGTTTATTTCCACAACCTGTGCGTGCCCCTATCAGGCGTGGAACGTCCTGGCCCTAGATGGCAGCAACTGGCAGAAGATCGACCTGTTCAACTTCCAGACAGACATAGAGGTGAGGAGTGTGTTTATAACGGCGGAGCGGCACAGGTCCGGGGTGGCCGGCGCCTGTGTGTGAGAGCCCGCCCGTTTCTGCTGCCTGTGTGAGTGTGAGCGCCTGCTGAGTAGCATTATCCACCTCCAGCTTAGAGCTGGGTCAGTTGGCTTCGGTGGTGGACGGTGACGTCACAGCTGATCTGCCGGCCGGTGGCCCGAGTCATGTTGCTTTTCTTTGCCTGTCCCTGTGTCCCTCAGGGGCGCGTGGTGGAGAACATTTCAAAGCGATGTGGCGGCTTCCTGAGGCAGCTCAGCCTCCGGGGCTGCCTGAGCGTCGGAGACGCCTCCATGAAGTGAGACTCTCATTGTCACTCTGACTAATGTAATAAGTGTGCTTTTGCTTAGACTTTTGCCAAAAGTCATCCTGCTGTTGCGAGATGTTGGTAGTGTAATTCAGTTGAATTCTTAATTTGTATGTACCACAAGAAAAAAGAAAAGTAGAGACAGGGTGATGGAATTTTCTTTATAAATAAATGATTATATCTCTTTACATATAGTTTCATTTAAAGAGTTTTATGTCATCTATAAGCTATGGATTCAAAGGAAGACAAGCAGAGAATGAAGCCTCGTTTAGCAGCAACTTGTGAAACTCCTCAGGTTTACACTTATTTAGTGATATACATCGTGAGAAATTCCCGTTCTCGTTCCTCACCGTGCATCCTTTTTTTCAGGACGTTTGCTCAGAACTGCAGAAACATTGAAATGTTGAACCTGAACGGCTGCACAAAGATCACCGACAGCACCTGCCTCAGTCTCAGCAAGTTTTGTTCCAAGCTCAAACACTTAGATCTCACCTCCTGTGTGTCCGTCAGCAACCACTCCCTCAAAGCCCTCAGGTACCTCCGACAGTGACCTCCAACACAAGCCTGTTTACTGACTCAGAATTAAGCCCTTCTTCTCCCCTCAGACCCACAACACTCCTAAGAACCCGTTTTTTTCCTTTGTAAAATGTGGGTATTGTTCAGTGATGGCTGCAGAATGCTGGAGACGTTGAACCTGTCGTGGTGTGACCAGATCACACGCGATGGCATCGAGGCCCTCGCCAGAGGCTGCAGCTGTTTACGAGCACTGTTTCTCAGAGGCTGCACACAGGTATGCACAACTTATTTAGGTTAGGCCACTCTTAAGAAGGAATGTCCTTTTCAAATAGCCCTTATGTCTGTGTACCATATATTATGTTTATTATTGATACATTTCTTGGGTAATGTTTGGCTTTTCTGTAAAGTTCATAAATTGATCAACAGGTGCATTAAAATGTATTTTGCTTTCATAAAAGCCTCAAATAATTCTCACAATGTGCTTTAGCTTCAGAAAAAAACACACACATGAAGAAACTGAAGCAAACGGCAAACAAAAATCTAAAAACTACCTTTCAATACCAAGCCAGCTCACAGGACATGGAAAATATTGCAGACCTTGTGGAATGAACCCTGCCCTTTTCCCACACATTTTCTTCCAGCATAGGAGATTTTTCCATCCTTCCAATGGTATTTTAGGCTTCTTACTTGTGTTTTAATCTTATCAGTTGTTTTTCTTGCACCAGTGGTGGTTTATGTCTGGCTGGTATTTTTTATTCTGCCCCATCTCTAGGACCAACATTTTACTCAGGCTATATGCTCATTTGTTTTCTCATCTAAGTATAGATTGTGTTTCTTACTCGCTAAAGGAATCACTAAACCCCTGTAAATCAGCCTTTGTGAAAACATTTCACAAATGAATTCTACTTTTGATCATTTCCACAAATAAAGAATGATAAAAGGCCTGTTTATTAGAGAAAAGCTGCTGGCATTTCAAGTCTTGAAAATGACATGAATAGATGGATTGTAGATCTATATCTTAACTGATGAATGTGCTCTTGTCTCGTGGCTCCAGCTGGAGGACGGAGCTCTGAAGCAACTACAGAAACACTGCCCTGAACTCACCACCATCAACATGCAGTCCTGCACAGTAAGCCAAACACTCTGCTGGATGCACACACGGACTGATTGGACGCGATGTTTGGAGGTTCTGTCTGTGTGTTTTTGTCATTTTTTTGTTTTTATTGCCACCAGCAAATAACAGACGATGGCCTGGTCAGTTTGTGCCGAGGATGCCACAAGCTGCAGGTGCTCTGCGTGTCCGGCTGCAGTAACATCACCGATGCCTCTCTCACTGCACTGGGACTCAACTGTCCCAGACTGAAGTAAGAACAAACACATGTACACCTGTCCTT
This sequence comes from Menidia beryllina, assembly GCA_013363375.1. NCBI lineage: Eukaryota > Metazoa > Chordata > Actinopteri > Atheriniformes > Atherinopsidae > Menidia > Menidia beryllina. The sequence continues at coordinate 70,440 of JABUIW010000151.1, read as the reverse complement.
CAGTCTTTTACAATGAAAACTGCTTAATTTGAATCCAAAAAGTAGAACTGTTATCAAACCCATGATGGTAGTAAACCTGGATGTGGTAGCTCACTGCCGCCTGCTCCAAGTGGCCTTCACAGGTGTTGTGTTGTGTTCAAAGGATCCTTGAAGCTGCACGATGCTCCCATGTCACAGATGCTGGGTTCACTGTGCTCGCCAGAGTAAGTTTAATACAGGCTTTTTTTTTTGTTTCTTGGGTGAGGACAACCGTACATTCTGTCTCACTGTGTCTGAACTGAACAAAAGCCTGAGTCATAAAGTTTTTCATTTACTCTCACAGAATTGCCATGAGCTTGAAAAAATGGACTTAGAAGAATGTATTTTGGTAAGAGAATCCCTGCTTCCCCTATTTATTCCCAAGTTATTAATCTATGAAGTATTTTTTAAGTATTATTGGGTTTTCCTGTTTTACGGTTAGACTGTAGGCAGAGGATAGATATGATAGTGTGCATCAGTAGTATTTTCCTTGTCAGGAGGAGTGAGTACTGCAGTTTTATAATCCTTGGATCTCTTTTGACAGAAAGTAGAAAAAGGGATAAAAGTACGAGACAGTCAGTCTGATTCTGAAGCCACATGTCTTAAAACCCTTGAGAGCTGAGCCTTTCGGCTGTCTCTGGATATGTGATAGCGGTTTGCTAATCTAGCCTGTCCTCTCCTCAGGTGACAGATAACACCTTGGTTCAGCTGTCAATCCACTGCCCACGTCTGCAAGCACTGGTAAACATTACACCTGCAGGTCTGATTTTTGTGCCAGGACCCTTTTCAGCCTAGCGGTACACTCAAGTGTTGCTAGATCCATTTATCCGTGTGCCTTCCACTGTGTCCCTGTGCCCCGGGCAGTCCCTGTCCCACTGTGAGCTGATCACAGACGATGGCATCAGAGCTCTGAGCAGCAGCACCTGTGGGCAGGAGCGCCTCACGGTGGTGGAGCTGGACAACTGCCCCCTCATTACCGACGTGACCCTGGAGCACCTGAAGAGCTGCCACCGTCTGGAGCGCATCGAGCTCTACGACTGTCAGCAGGTCACCAGAGCTGGAATCAAGCGCATCAGGGTCAGCAGTCGCCATGGAAACCGTTCACATAGTGTCCTTGTTTTTAGTTTTTAGTTTAAAAGCACCTTTGTTCAGCTTTTACAGAAAAATTCCGAAGTCCCTATTGTTTTAAATTAAAACCACTTTTAAATTTAATGTTACATAAATGTAATATATTTCTTTTGACATACAGTTTATAAAGTTTTTATTCTCATTGTGGACATGAATACCACGACAAAATTATTCTCATTCTTCCACGTGGAAGAGTGTTTGTTCATCACATTGACCAGAGGAATTTGGAACATACTTCAGGTAAAATAAAGGTTAGATACTTGAAGATTTTTTCTCAGACGGACTTTTCTCTGTGGGGATGAAAACTTGAACACAGACAGTGATACTGGTGCATAAACTCAAACACAAAGCTCCATCCAAGACTGAATAGCTTTTATTCCATTCCAGCAAAACCATGACTCAAATGCATCTCCAAAGCTCTTTAAGGAAAAACACATTCATGTCCACTGTGAGAAACTTAAGTCTGCTCCTGTTTCTGCTAAAAAAAACTGTATTTTATTCCCACATGTTTTCACTGAGAATCATCTTGCTTGTTTTCTGTTTTGAAAACTAAATATTGAATGTCTTTTTCATCCATATATCTTTCCCCCACACAGGCCCACCTTCCTGAAATCAAGGTCCACGCCTACTTTGCTCCGGTGACACCCCCCCCTTCCGTACACGGAGGCGGCCAGCGTCTGTGCCGCTGCTGCATCATCCTCTGACAGTGGAGAGCCAGGGGGGGCCACCTCTGTCTGCAGGTCCTGCTGCTCTGAGGGGAGGGGGGTGGGGGGGGGGCTGGGGGAGGTGGCATTGGGGAGAGGAGGGGCTGGACCCACTCACTGCTCCTGATCACTGATCAATACAGAAACTGAATGCCACTGGTCCCTGATCAGTTGAAACCGCCCCTCCTCTCTCCTCTGGCTCACCACTCAACCGGGGGTCAACGGCACGGAGGAAGTGGAGGGAGAAGACACAAACGGGTGGAGTTTTCTCTCTTTTTCTCTCTCTGCGTCCTTCTTTCTTTCTTCCTGGAAAGACAAACAGGCTCTCCACTCCATACTCCTCCTCACACCCCCTACTCCCATCTTTGGGTGTGAAAAAATTGCATCTATATGGCTGCAGATGGACGGTCTGGACGGGGAAACTTGAATGCGTTCTGTTTAAATTAAATTAAAAAAAAAAAAAGAAGTGATGATCTTTTCATCTTGGACAACAATTCACTCTCTGTGGAGTATCATCTCAACCAATCACATGCCACCTCTATGTGACCATCCTGTGATTTACTCTGCTACGACCAATAGACGAGCGGCATGGAGGGAAATGAGGGCCGACGGCGTAATGCGGATCGTCAGAGAGGCTCTGACCGTGTGGATGAGTTGGGACAAACAGGAAGTACGTAACAGGACATAACAGTGCATCTGTAAAACTTGGATTCTGTTTGTACAGAAAAATGTTTTGCATTAAAAAAAGAAGAAAAAACACTTACAGCAACTCACTCAGAATTTGAGAAGCCGACAAAAAAAAAACAATTCTTTCCTGTTTTCAGTGCTTGTTGTAATTGTCCATGCTTGTCTATTCGGAGGGGATGTATGCTTGTCCTTCTTTTTTTAATTGTAAAAGAAAAACGGTTCGTGTGCAGGACCTTCGGATTAGACCCTGAGTGTTGAAAAGCATTCTGTTGACACTGTATGCTGCTTGGATTAGTGGCCTCTTGTGAAATATCTGGTTATGTTAGCCTATAGGCCCTGATCCAATCCTGTCAGTAACCCTGTGAACTATCCCCAACTTGACCACTTAAGCATTTGTTTACATCACAGATTATGTTAGCACTACAGACTAACCTGTTTACATCAGTGGGTTTCCAGTTGGCCCACTGCTTCGTTAGTCCAAATAGTTTTGCAGCACTGAAAAACTGTGGCAAACCCACTGCTTTTAAGTGGACTGTAATGTCCATTACTCAGAATTATTGTTGTCTGTATCAATCAGAACAAGAGCCAGACTTTGCACCAGAAGTGAGATGGAAACCTGCAAAAAGCCAAGGTCATTTGTATAAGACTGTAAGCAAAAGCACCTCAAGTTTTTGACAATCATGTGAATTTCAGTATTTGAAAGTTTATTTAGAATAGTGTTGTCTAATTGTCAATTTACTTGCGAAGGATATTACAAATTTGGCTGTGATTTATTTCTTCCTTTTTTTTCTTTTTTTTTACTCCAGGAGCTTAAAACCCTTAAACAGCACATCAGGATTTTTTTTTAGAAATCAAATTTATTTATTTGATCCTTAACATATTCCCTCCTATTGCTACAGAACATTACAGTAACGATACAGTGGGATTGTATAGCCCATGAAGCATCAGTTAAGTAGTTTTATGCTCCTACAGGTCTGTCATGGCTGTTTCCCTGGATAAGAAAGCCGCCACTACAAGAACTAAAATACAACAAAATATGATTGTAATATTCTAATAAAAAGAAACTGGCAAATGCTATTTAGTGCCAAGTGCTCAATGACTGGGGAGACTGGCAGGACGATGGATAGGACTTATGGAAACGGGTGGAAATATGAGGAGAGTCAGAGGGCATCTGGATGCATGGCTGACTGGCTGTGATACTAATGTCCTCTGACAGCCGTTTTAACAGTTTTCTGTTCAAGAAAATAAAGAAATACATGAACAAATGAATAAATAAAGGTGACTAATAGTAAATATATATCGTCTCTAAAGTGTGAGATTTTCTCTTCTGGTACTTGTCGGGTTTGTTTCAAGGTAAACTGCGTCAAATTTAATACGAGCTCTGCGGCAGTTCAGCAGCTAGATGTCACCGAAGAGCCGCGCAAAAAGCGGGCACGCCCACATAAACGTGCTCAGTACCGACAAATATTTTTAAAACAATAGAAACCTAAACGTGGACACCATGGCTTTAACAATATTTCAACACTGCGCGTGTTTTCCCATTAAAATAGCGCCGAGTAGATCGGTGTAATGTTTATTTTTTATTTTCCATCAGGCATCACGTTGGCCAGCTGTGCGGCGCCCGAGGACCCAACGGGCCGATCGTTGATCGGTTGCACCCCCTGGTGAACCGCAGTCCCCGGCAACGCGCAGGCTCTCGGCGCCTCCCGAAGGTTTTAGTTGCAAAAAGTAATTACTCCCGGACTAAAAAGAAACCGGTTCCTGGGGGAAAGGAGCCGCCTTTTCGTTGTGGAAGTTTGGAGAAACTTTCCTCCTGACGGAGCCCGCGGCCGGAAAAGACTGAAGCCAAGCGGTCATGAAGTAGAGGAACGGAGCGGAGTCAGGCTTTGGGCCTGCGTTAGCATTAGCATTAGCTAGCCGAGCTAGCCTATGTGGAGCTATTTGTATTGGCTGCCGTGCTAACTAGCTAGGTGCTATTTTTTATTAGCATAACAAACGGCAAATCGCATCTGCTAGCTGGTTTTCATACGGATTCATTGACGGATCCTGCCTTTGCCACCTACAGTTACACGTTTTGTAAAGTTATGCCAAGTTTTTAGTTTTATTTCCAGCTGCACAATCGTTGTGAAATAAGACAACCAACGACCACTTTTGCTTAACTAACAAAGTCGAGCTTTTGATTCGTGCTTTGGGGTGATTTATATTAAAAAGCCATTGATTTTATTGGATTTTTTTTTGTTTGGATGTTGAGGATTACACCTCGGATAGACGTCGCCCAGTCTCTCTGCCCCTCCACTGGACAGAAGTTAACATTTCAAGTCCTCTCCGGCCCGTCCCGCCGGACCTCGTCCCCCGTCTTTGGCTGGCTCCAGTGGCTGGCCACCCGGCACTGAGTGCCCAATGGAGGACCATGACAACATGGACTATTTTTACCAGCAGGTACTGCAGAAAGACGTTAGCCGCAGACTGCAGGTCGGCCAGGACCTCATTGAATACCTGAACGACCCTCACCGCTCCCCGGACGTGGAGCAGGACAAAGCCCGCCTGGATAAGACCATCGATGAGCTAACGGGATGGGTGAACGCCAGCAATTTCAAGGTGGGAGATTTTTTTGCTGTGTGAGTCTAGCATCATCCCAGTTTAACTTCCATGAGGGCAGCGATTACATTTATCTAATCCCAGAGATCAATTTCACTCAAAACCTGAGCAGAGACAAAGAATTTACATTTACATCTAAAGAAATATGAATAACAACATCTTTTTTGGGTTGTTTTTTTGCCCATTGGGTCAACAAAACCAACATGAACCGAGACTGCTTCTTTTTTTAAATGTAACCCAGCAGTCTAATTCTGCATTATTGGAGACAGACATTGTTAAAAGTCTTCCAAATGACAGATAAGTGCTTTTGCAGCAGGACATTCTTGTGGTTTGTTGTGACTGGAGAACAGCTATTGTGGCACCCTGGACTACTCCAACATTCGTGGGGGAGGGGCTGGAAGCCTCATTGTCCGACCCATGCTTTTCTCCATCCATCCTTCTCGTGCTTATTTTATTCTCATCTCTGATCCGTCCTGTTGGTTTTTTCTTCTCTCTGGACTTTCCCTTTGAGGGCTGGACTTGTTTGTGCTGAGCTCTTGTTTCATATCTCAAAAGAAAATCTGGAATGGGAGATTTTTGCTGAGCAGTCAAAACAGTCTGAAGTCGATGTTAAAACGGGGAAGAAATCCGACTCCCAAGTTGCTTTTCAGCTGAAACATTGTGTATGATATGAGGGAAAGTGATGAAGTGGAAAGTAGTTTGCAACAAGGCCTCATTCAGAGCCCTGAAAGCACTTCTAGTTTAAATTTGAATAAATACATTTGCATTAACTTGAAAACAATAAATAGAAAAAGCGCAAGATTGTGTATTATGTAGCTGTTTTTCTGTTTTGTAAATGAAGAGTCGACTCATTACATGTAATAATTAAAAAAAAAAAATTGTAATTATGAAACAAGTCTTGATTAAAACAGCAGCGTTAACAAATGAAGGAAGCTTATGTCCATGTTATGAAATCCAAAAGCACAGTTTCCTTTTTGGACAGCAGCAACTTGAGGTCACAGCGCTGCACCTGCATTTTAGTGAGTTATAAGAAAATGAAGCATGAAAGATGGTATGAGGGGGAGGATTCGGGAAGTATTTAATGGGGGAATTGGGAATATGAATCATCTTTGTTGTCAGAGCGAGCTGTGAGAGGAAGCTGGACCGTTACGGTTATCGGGGATTGTTGCTCTTAGTGAGCTGCCAGCAGCAGATGTGGTTTGTCCTCCGTCCCTTTGCCTATTTCCCTCCTCAGCTAATTCACTTAGTTAACAGTTCTGCGTCGGCAGCGCCCTGAACTGGCCGACTCAGCATATCGTTTAAATGAGGTCTTAGCAGCTCTCAGATCCAGCCGGCGTTACATTCTTAGACAGTCGTGGTTTCGTTGTAGGCCCTCATTCCAGAGACGTCTGGTTGTTTCTGTCTCTTCTGAATGGCACAGTAAACATGGACTTTGACAGGTCATTGTTTTAAAGTGGTGCTTTTTATAAAAGCAAATAAACCTCATCACCTTTGTCATCAGATCATATCAGCTGGTGATCCAGCCGAGCCGAAAGGAACAGACCCAAACTTTCTTTCGGTGGGAAGTAGGGATGTCCCGATCCAGTTTTTAGCACTTCCGATATCGGCCTTTCAGAGCATGTACTAAAGTTATTTAGTGGTCAGACTCATGTCGAACAGGGATTTACTCTGATAAAACGTAATGGTTGGAACACAGACCTGTGAGTTTGGAGATGCTAATGCTAATGTTGGAAAAAAAACTGGATCTGGAGTCTTGATCTGCATTTTCCATACGCATTTTCCTGCAAATATCGGCGGCCGATCGGATCCAGATATCGGATCGGGACCAGCCTAGTGGGAAGCGTTGACCTTGGACTTGCATACCAGCGTCTCTGTGTTGGTGGGGCCCAAATGCAGCCTGCAAACAGGGAGCATGAATATTTCATGCTTTATAAACGCTGGCTCAGCCGGCTGGACGCTTCCTGCTCTGATCGATGGCTGAATCTGGCACTCTGATTTCAGGGGCTTGGCTTTTAGTTATCAAAGAACCAGCTATAAATGTCAGATTTATCCCGTCTCTATGACAGTTTCTGTCCAGACTCTGTAGGATAACATTGAAGTCTCCCCATGAACGCTGAAGCTGTTTCGCTGCCCGCTCACTGTTTTCCAAACCCAGCGCTTTCCTCCGGGGCTTCAGAGGAAAAACCGTCCAGTGAAGACAATCGAATGCGGCGTTATGGGAAGCAGCTGCCAGGACTGGTTCACCACAGCCGTTTGGGGAGTTTGTCTATTTGCAGCAGAAGGAGAACATCATGCTCTCGGCCTGCTTTTGGCCGTGTTTTGGTTGCATCATCAGCTGTGGATTAGTGGTCAGGGGCAGAGCTACAGGTGCCAGCTACAGATGGTCCAAATCCCTGGGCACAGTAACAGTTATGTCATATTTTTCCACTCTGCTTCCATTAACGTCAAGGCCCCGTCTTTTGTGATTATTGTGGAATGAGGAGAACTTGGTCATAATCGAAAATGTTTATTTAAATGACAGAAACATTTCTTCACTGAAACTTCATTTTAGATACTTTTCTCTCTGTTTGATCTTAATCTTTCAGCATTTTCTGTGTGCAGCCTTCAGTGCTGGGTGAGACGTGTTCCCTGTTTTCTCCATCCCATCTAAAACTCCATTTAAGCTTCTCTTAAAATCTAGACTAAACCCTGTACATGGTATGCTGATTACCGGGCTAAGCCCCTGTTCGCTCCCACCTGAGCTCTCACAAAGAACCATTCATGTTTTTAGTCTCCTGCACTCAGAGCCAGCCTCACATTTTGGAGCTTCCAGTCTTCAGAACAAGTGATGACTACGTGTTAGAGAGCATGTGACAGCTTTACTACGAGGTTCGGGATTTTCATTTTAGTGCATTATAAAGTGGCCCCCTCCCTTTTCCCCTCTCATAGCCGTAGTTGGCTTTAATCTGTGTTTTGTGTGCTTGTTTTCATGGATGGAGGTGAGTAGAGGAGGAGGCTCTTTGTTTTTTTGCCTCTGTGTGTAAGCTAGATGGGAACAGAGCCATCTCTCATCCTCCGTCACCTCTCTGTGTCTCAGAGATGATAGCAGATGGTTGTGGGCGCTCGTCGGGGTGCTGGTTGGAGGAGGGGGAGGACAGGCCCGGGGGATGTTTCCATCCTCTGCTGATTTTTCTTCCTCGCTCCTGCTGTTGTTCCTCTCTCCCTCACTTCCCCTTTAAATGAGGTCGGCGTGAGCGAGAGTCCTGCTTACCAGAGGCTCGTGTTGCTTCTCCAGGTGCTTTTAGTTTTTTATGTGCCGCTTCTTGGCTTTCCCTTCGCCCTGTTCCCCCCCCCCCCCCCGTCTGGTTACTGTGGGTACCTGGCTTTGCTGTCCCTTGACTAAAATAGGGAAAAGCTGCAGTTTTCCTCCCGACGCCACGCAGGAGAGAGTGTGGCAAATAAGCCTCAAATGGATTTTTTACCACGGCTCTGCCAACAAAAGCATTCCAGGAGTGGAGCGCAGTGTGGGGCTGTGATCCTAATCAGAAACACAGTGGAAAAAGTCAGCCTGAAGACAGAAATATCGATATACTCAAGCCAGTTTTTATTTTGAGGCTGAGGAGGCTTATCGAGGTTGGCTTTCGCGAACATGCATGCATCATAATGTCTTATTCACCCCAGTTATTATGTTGATTCCCAAGTTTAGATTTGAGTTTGTGTTTCCTTCAGATGGCGTCACTCTACCTGTGTAAGAACAGAAAAGTAGGGCTGAATCGACACACATCCTCTGACATAAAGCCACAGTAAAAAGTGGGATTACTTCCTGTTTTATATTAAACTTTGCGTTGCCAGCTCGGTTTGGTATTTGGGTCAGTTTTCCACACAAAGAGGCTCGTCCACACAACTCTGGAAGCTCGTTTTGGATTCCCTCTGTATCGTACAGTTATCATTCCCAGTGTAGTGTGGGGAATAACTCACAAATGCTCAACATTGCTTGACTTCCTGTCCCGTTTCCTGGTTCATTTTGGGACAGACAGCAGAAACGGTTGCATATCTATAAGAATGTCATAAAAAATCCCCACGTTCTGGTGTGTGTGACCAGCTCTAACATCAGTCTGTTCTTTCTCTGTGTGTCAAAGGTGGCGTTGTTGGGAATTGACATCTGTGGTGCGTTTGTGGACCGCTTGGGAGAGCGCTTCAAAGGATACCTCGGCACAGGTGAGATCTCAAACAAGAAAAAGGGGAAAACCGTTCATGCTGTTCTATTTATGTCATTTTTCTTGAATGAGCTTCCACACAATATATGTCAAAGGGATTTTTCCATTTTCGGTGCCTCAAAGAAAACATTGTGTTGTGTTTTGTGGAGAAACCTGTTTCATAGCCTGCACTCACTCGGTATTCAGTGTGTGTTTTTATTGGTTAGAGAGCAACTAAAATGATCTCCTTCAGTCCAGTTCAAAGATAATTTTGTTTATTATCTTGGTTTGGTGTGAATGGTCATTACCAAACTGGAATCTGAAGAAATTCATCAACACTTTGCTCCGTTTTGCTCCACCAGACTACAGTTTCTGAGTGGTTTCTGACCTTGGTGCGTGCGTCTTTCCATTTTGTTTCTCACTTCCACTTTGTGCTTCCTCTGATACTCACCAGCAGCAGAGGCCTGCCCAGCCGGCCCTCCTCTTTTTTTCCCTCCATACTGTGTTCCTCCTCTCTTTGACCCTGCAGCATATCACACAGTTCTCTGATAGTCTCAGAGCTTAAAGGCGCCCCCACCTGTAAAGGTCAGCCAGACTGAGCGCAGCCAGCCGTCCACCTCCAGGATTACCACCACCAAACACACCGTCCGTTCCTAGTGAAGGACGCTGTCAAAGTTAAGCCGTGCGTGCTGGTGTGAGGGAAAAGCGCGCTTTCGGTTGCTGGTAAAATCCTGTTTTGAGTCATTTCTGGCCCCTGAAATGCCTCCGTCCATCAGACTTCCCACCCTCCTCACACACCCCCACCCACATAGAGCAGAGCAGGATGAGGTCACTGAGGCTGAGTGGTTGTATTGATCCGCAGAAGGGGTTGATATTGTAAATGTGTGTGGTGTTTGTGTATTGACGGGGCTGCCCTGAGAAGGGTGAAAGGTCAAAGGTGAGAGGTGAGAGGCCCAGACCTCCTCCGGCCACTAGGCTCCCGAGCCTTCACATCTGGGTGAACGTCGCCCGTTTTTACTACAGAAAGTGACGTGGTCGCGTGAAACAATGCCCCCACTGTCGGGTTTTGTGTTTGATGCTGTTGTCTTTGTTGCCGAGGCAACCAGCTGTTACGGTATCATAACGCACACACACACACACACACGCGCACACAGAGGCATGGACACAGGAAAAGGGCCGATGACATCACTGTATCACTCCCTCCACTGATGTTTCAGACTTGGAATGTGGGTAGGAGTGTGTGTGTGTGTGTGTGTGTGTGTGTGTGTGTGTGTGTGTGTGTCTGTGTGTGTGTGTGTGTGTGTGTGTGTGAGAGAGAAAGAGAGAGTGTGTGTGTGTGTGTGTGTGTGTGTGTGTGTGTTAGCTCTCATCCTGGTGATGTCAAAGGGAGTTGAAACCTTTGTCCGCGCCCTCTTTTGGACTTCTTGTTGAAGCATCAGCCTTTCTGTGTCCCATATTTACAGAAACGCCAACAAATCCCGTTAAAGGTCAAACCTTAATCCTTAGCTGCCGTCCAGATAGCCACTGGAAGCAGCAGAGACTTTAAATACTGCTCACAAACACATGGCTTGATTTTCAAAAAGGGTCAAACGATAAACATGTCACTCATTTGAGTCGAGATTATTCAGATGCAGCACATTTATTATAGAGTGGTTCATTGTTGGATGATGGCTGAAAGTAAGTCAGAATACAGAAAAACATGGAGATGTGTTGCTCCAAAAATGAAATTTAGCCAGGCTCTGCACATAAACACAGCATCTGCTCTTTTTTGTGAGGAAAACACAGATTCTTAAGTATTGTGAACAGGTTTGTGGTTCAAAGGTCGAACAATGTTTACGTTTGAATACATAAAGCTTTTGTTCTGGAGGGTGAGAGTTGCTGACATTCCTTATAGAACACTTAAAATCCACATTTTATAGGCTCTCCCACTCTGCCACAGCGTCATTTAGGCCCACTGACATGACAGCAGTGGATGATCTCCACTATATTTTAGTTACGGTCCACTTCTCATTTCCTGCCCTCTTTTTTTTCTCCCCTCTGTCTGCCAGAGCCAAGCGTCAGTGGTTTAAACTTCTGTATTGAGTTGGGTTTCTGTTTCTGTTCTGGACATGAGCTGTTTTAAATTGTGTTTGAAGGGCTCCACTTGGGGGCAGGCTTTATTATCTTTCACACTGAAATCCTGAAAAGATTCAATGTTGTCTGCAGCCTGTTTTTTGTTGTTTTGTTTTTTATTCTGTCACAGAAACAAACCTAACGCTGAATAAATGTATTCATTCCCGTGTCCCTTTCGTCTCTCTGGTTCGGTCCTTTCTCCTGCTCTGCAGTCTTGCCGGCGCTGGTGGACCGGCTGGGCGATGCGAAGGACCAGGTCCGGGAGAACAGCCAGAGCCTCATCCTGCGCTGCATGGAGCAGACGGCCTCCCCCTCGGTGAGAAACACTCAGACGCCACCGCCGTAAATGGAAGATCCGACTGACTGTTTTAGGAGAAAGACACACAGAGATTAGTCAGGATCAAGTCTCGTTTGTATATTCAGTTATTTCTGAAAGCAGCATCTGATTAATGCTCACTGTGGCTCTTCTTCTTTTTCTTCTTCTTCTATTCCTTCTTATTTTTATTATTATTCCGCTCCTTCGTCTTTTTCCTTTTCTTCTTCTTCTTCTCCTCTTTCTTCGTCTTATTCTGCTCCTTCTTCTACTCCTCTTTCTTCTTCTTTTACTCCTTCGTTTTCTTCT
>JABUIW010000151.1:27247-58386 GCA_013363375.1 Menidia beryllina | reverse complement strand
GGCTTCTTCTACTCATTCTTTTCCTACTCAACTTTCTTCTTCTGCTACTCCTTCTTCTTCTTCTTCCTTTTTCTTCTTCTTATTTTGTTGAATGCACTTCTAAGCTGCATAACAGAGACACTAAACATAACACTCCTCCTCCTCCGCATACTGCTCAGTCTCACTACAGCTTAGTTTCTCTGTTTTAGCTCCCTCCCCTGGATGTTAAAGCAACTGCAAAGGCTCCATGTCCCCAATGTTTTGGGTTGTTTACACAGAGCAAACATGCCTATTTTCTCTGGTTGTAACCTTCCCAGCATCTGATAACTCGACCTCAGCGAAGACTCCCGCTCTCTCCACCCCCCTCATACTTTTGTCCTTCTCATTCCTTTATCCAGTATGTTTGGGAAAGGCTGCTTCCTGGCTTCAAACACAAAAACTTCCGCAGTCGTGAGGGGATCTGCCTCTGTCTCAGCGCCACCATCGGCACGTGAGTATCAGGCCTCATGCTCCCGTCTTCCGCCGGTCCAGCCCGTCTTTAAAGGGAGCGCTCTGATATGTTCCGACAGATCTCTAAATCTTCCAGTGGGGGGGTCAGAAAAGGAGCATTTACCAGTCGGCAGGGCTTTTGCTGCCACCTTCAATGACCCACTTTGTTCAAGAAACGCACACATGTCCTCTGTCTTCAGGATTAATCCTCTTAGCTGTTTGTGACGCTCTGTTGAAGTGGCTCTCAGGAAATCAGCGGCCTCTGTGCTTTTGTCATGACTTAGGAGGTAGAAATGTGTGTTTTTAAAGACGTAGTTTGGCCTGATTTGCCTCGGCGAGTTCTGAGAGGATGTCTTCTCCTCTAACAACCCACCCAGCCGGGAATCGCCGGGCCGTTTGTGTGTTTGTTGACCTGGATTTTACGAGCTCTGTGTCATCACACAAATGACTCAGACTACATGGATGCTCGTTAGACAGCAGGATTTTCCACTTAAAAACTAGCTAACGCAGCAAATCCTCACAGCTGGAATCATATTGCAAAATTTTGCGCCTGTTTGCTAATAAAACGTGACACTGTTGTGCTGGATTCTTAGCTGCTACTGAAATAGCAGACCAGCAGACGTCTTCTGCTGACAGTTTAATTAACTGCAGACTTGCTGTGAAACAAACAGAGACCTTTAGGAATTTGTTGAGTTTTATTACCTTTCGAGTATTTTTTTTCTTGATATAAAGACTTTTTGAAGTCATTCTGTTGTTGTTTTAGCTTCCTCATGTTGCTCATTGTCAATATTTCCACAGAAATTACAAAATATTTCTTTTTATCGTTTCATTTTTTCTTTTTTTTTGTATCAAGTAGAGATTTTAAATAGCCGGATACTGTGGGGGGATATTGATGTGTTTAAAGGCTTTTGATTGTATTCTGGGACATATAAAGCTCCTTAAAACTCATTCTGCATGACATAAGATACATTTCCCAATTTTCTGGAAATGTGTTATGTGTGAGGGTTAACATTTCGTTAGGTGGTTGTATAATTTGTTCTTTACTCTTTTTCTTTTTAGGTTTGGAGCCCAGTCGCTCGGCCTCAGTAAATTAGTTCCTCATCTCTGCTCTCTGAGTGGAGACCAAAACCCACAGGTGAGAAACAAAGCGTGTTTTGCTGTTAGATGTCAGATGGACGTCCCCCCACCCACTGCAGAGTCAGTAAGGGGGTTACAGCCATTGTCTGCAAACAGTCAGTGAACATTGTGTCCAGATTCTTCCTTCATTCCTTTTTTTAAAACGCTTTGATTTTAGAAAGCTTTTTAAACAGAAGGGAAGGACTGTTTGTTTAAGGCCTGCTCCCATTAAGAAGCGGCCATGTTTGTTCACAGAGAGCTGATCGAGTATTTACGTCATCTGACCTTATTCAGAAAGAAAGTTAAGTCTAAGTCAAACTCGAGAAAGCATCAGATTTGTATCCCTGAGATATTAAGTCAGTTTTCTAAAGCAAAATAACACGAGATAATGATATAAAGCCATAGTTATAGCTGGTGATTCTGTCTTGTGGCTGAGCCTGTGGTTTGGAGGACAGTGCTAACAGGCGTCTGTAGGCAGCTTTGTGCTTATTACTGTTATTAGTGAAGAGATGCCCCCCCCCCCAGAGATTCGCTGTTGGATCGTGAGCCCCAAACCCGTCTTTAACCCACACAGCAGCTGTGTCTGTGTGCAGGATGCAGCGAGACTCCTTTAGCCTCCCCTGGAAACGCACCGCCAAGCTAAAGTCTTCTTCCGTCCTCCACCCAATCATTAGCCGCCCACATGCCGCCCCACGCTTGGAAACAGTTGAATGCCTTTAACAACCTCCCACTACCCAATCACAACAGCAGGGGCGGCACAACAAGCCAATCAAATGTCTGCCAGGGAAAATGGGAGGTCGGACCCTCAAGGGGATTATAATTTAATGGGTGTTGATGTTTACAAGTCTTGGTCTGTGTAAGTGAACGTAATCTGTGTTATACTATTAAAGATTATGAACTGTAATCTTCACAAACGCTCAGCCACCACCCCCCCCCCCCCCCCCCCCCCCCCGCTGTTGTCATGTCAGTGCTATTCTGTGTGTGTTCGACTATTAAATGAAGGATTCCTCCTGTCTGCAGGTGCGTGAGGCCTCTATTACCACCCTGGTGGACGTCTACCGGCACATCGGAGAGAAGGTCCGGGTGGACCTGGGGAAGAGAGGCCTCCCAGCTGCCCGGTGAGCCTCCCCTCCTCCGCCCGCCCCCCGCCGAACACTGGTGGCATTTCTGTGTGGTTGTGTGTGGCTGTGTTGGGGTCCGGTCGGTCCCGTGGCTGTCCCAGGCCACGCCATGCACCACTCTGCTCCTCTCTCACACAAAGGCACTTTCATCCACAGCACAATGCTGATTGACTGAGGGAGGAGGGTGGAGGGGTGGGGGGGCAGCTAGGGCACAAAGGCGGTGGGTGGGAGAGGAGTTTCGGAGGCTAAACTACAGAAAATATCTGCATTCAAGTCATCTCGAGAGCTCCGTGGAGTGGTTTTAGTCTCTCTTTGGTAGCTCTGTGTGGGGATGGGGGTTATTAAGCACAGTGCGCCCCTCTTTCTGCCTCTGCCTCTCTCCTTCTGCTGTGTCTGAGACCTGAGCTGGGCCCAGTGTCGTATGCCGACTGCTCAGCATGCTGGCTGTGAGCGTGTGTCATGTGTTGTGCATATTAAGCCGGTCCGTCCATCTAGAGGTCTAACCGATGCTGTGATAGGAGGCTGAACCCGTTCCTGGTTTCTGTAGAAGTTTATGCTGAGAGGTAGCAGTCGTTCTGCATTTTTAGTACATTCTTTTAACTATTGTGTCAGAATCAGCAGACTGAGAAGCATCTCATGAACAATACGGCCTCTTAAAATAGGCCAGGAGTCGCTCTGCTCTGATAAAATCTAATCTTCAAAGCTGCACGTCTGTTGATCAGCGATGTGGATCAAATTGAGACGTCGTCTTAATTGACTGTCTGAAATCTGGGGGAAAGTGAAAGTGCAACTGTCATTGGCCCATTTAGGAGCTTTAGTCTGTTGGCAGCTGCCCACTGTGTCACTGTGGCACTTTTCCTGCTCATCGTCGGGTCGTTTGCTGGACACAGGTGACCCCTTTTCAATGACAGCCAGAGCGCCGGTCTAAGGGGGGAGGAGCAGCCTCGTTCTGTCTGCCTCTGGCCTCGGCCCCTCCCCCCTCTGCTGATGGAGGGGGGTTATGTAAAGGGTAACCCAAACTCTGCGCTGCCTGTCACACACCGCCGTGTCGCACAGACACACAAAGTCTCTGTCTGAGATTTACCTCCGATTCAAAGAGAGATTCCAGTGTGTGTGCAGGATACGGAGCGAATGTGTGACAGGAGGTGGGGCCCGGTCGCATGTCTGTAGCCTGCTCTGGTCTCTCTGTTTGGCTCCCCCTCCCTCCCTCCCTCCCTCCCTGTCATACGCCCTCCCTCTCTGGCTTCGTCTTCTTTCCTCCCTCCCTCTCGGAGTCTTTGCACCATGTTGGATACAAAGAGTCGAGGGGAGCCGAGGACCGGAGCGTGACTCTAGCATGGGGCTAACGCAGCAGCCTCTTAGTCAGACCACCGGGAAAACACAGTCCCCTGAACACTGAAGGCTCAACGTCTGGATATATCCGAAGCAAATAGACCGAGAAAAGGCAAACGAAAGGAGGGGGGCCACGTGAAAATGCTGCGCATCCAGGGATCCAGGCGTATCACTCAGTGTCCCCCGTCGGGAGCCGCTTAGCGTCTGTGGAGGAGACGCCAAAAGTCGGAGAACAAAAGGTAGAGGACAGCGTTTTGGGTGCTCCGGACGGTTTGCTCGTATTCAGGAATAACCTTTAAGAAAGGAGGCGTTGTGTCCGTGTTCTGTCCCTGCTTCGCGAGGCGTTCGGGGGCTTGATCTGCGTCGGTTATAGTCATAGACTGAGAGGTCGGACGGGACCGGACCCGCCGGCCCTCACATGGCGCCCGTTTCCCGGCGTGTTTGTGTGTGTTCTGGGGAAGGATGTTGTGGAGCGGCTGCTTCTGTGTGTGTGGCGTGACACACCCACCCACTCAGTGAGGGGGAGACCGGCCGATCGGACCCCCTCCATTAACCGTCTGCGTTCAGGACGGCTGGTCGCAGCCTCTCTGACCGGGTCCCGTTTCGCCGACTGTCTCACAGCATTTCTGTTTTTCTCTGCCTGCAGGTTACAGACGATATTCGCTCGCTTTGATGAAGCCCTGAATTCAGGCAACATGGCTCTCAGCCCAAGTCACGGTCAGTGCCTTTCTCCTCCTGAGATGATTGTCTTGTTAAGCTGTGTGTCTCTGTGTGTGTCTGTGTGTGTGTCTAAATGGACATATGTTCCTGGTGTTGTGTCTCTTTGTTGCTATGAGCCCCTGTAAGAAGAACTAACAGGATTAATGGTTTAGTGTGTGTGTGCGTGTCTTCTGCTGGAGCCAGACCTGAGCTGTAGGTCACTTTTGCTTCTGAGGTTTTGCTGTCAAGCAGTGATGTGGGCCGAATCCTCCCAGAGCTTTAGCATTTAAAGTTAAGGATTCTGTTAGCAGCTGCTGTCAAACAGATGTTTCTGTCTGTAAATGTCCCTTTTGGAACAGTAAAAGGGTTCAGGAGGACCTGGGGGATCACCAAAAGCCTAAAGTTCTACTCACCAGCATTGGAATAGTTTTCTTATAGTTAAGTTACTTTGGGAAAAGTCTCCTTTAAAGAAAAAATATTAAAAATGCGTCTTAATGTCATTGTTTATTCAGGCGCTGGCTTTTAAAGAGGAACTGTTGGCATGGAGATGCTTTCAGATGAGGTAGCTTTACTTTAAAGTTTATTTCTTGTCACATAATTATGGGTAAAATGTGTCTGTTGGATTGGAAATAAAGGAAAGGTGCGTAGCATGTCTGAAATATTCTCTGTGGTGTCTTTATGCTAGTTTGTCCTTCTTGTAAAGCAGTGAAGTAAACGCTGTGGTTTCTATTAGCTGTGTTTTGCTGAGTGTGCGGTCCCTGTCGGTCCGTTCGGGTCTCAGCTCCCGGCCGGAGCCGTCACCACCGGACGATGGTGCCTCCAGGCTTTTCTGTCAGAGCCTCTCTGCGTTAAACAGGCAGCTCCGAGGGCTGTTTACTGTTGAGGAGAGAAACGAGGAAGCTGAGGCTGTCCTTGGTGGCAGCGGAGGGAGTTTTCTTTGTTGACTCTCGCCTCCCTGGGGATTAAAGCAAGGACAGGTTCAAATGAGATGGCTTCAGAACAAAACACAGCTCCTCTGGGTTAACGCCCCCTTTGGAGGGCTCAGCGGCCTAAAAACACATCACTTTCTCTCTTATCTGAACAGCAGGACACTTTTTTACTACATTATTTAAAAACTGAGCGAGAAAATCCAAGTTTAAATAAAAAAAAAATCTATAAATTTCCTCTGACTGACGTGTAGGTTCTGTCTCTCTATTTTATTTTCTAAGACCTGTTAAAATTCATTTTGGAATTAAATCTGGAGCTTCACTGCGTCTGAAATTGAAGCAAAAAATAAAAATGAAGCATACGAAGGGAGAAAGGCTTCAAAGAGCAACAGCCAATGCATCAGGAGGCCTGTTGGTGGATTAATATTTAGGCAGATATTGAGTTCTGACTTTTGAAATACAAATCTAAATCAGGGGTTTCAGTAAACGGAGTTCATCCTGCACAGATCAAATGGATCTTCAAATGGAGGCGCTCTCGTTTTATCTAAGATGAAAGAAAGCAGACGAAGGCCTCTTTCTGAGCTCTGGGATGCTTCAGTTTTATGGTTTTTTCAAAGGCATTCAGCTGAGTTATGTTATGTTGAGTGTCTGATTTAGTTTTTTTTTAAAGTTTCAATTTGTAGTTATACCATTTAAGTCTGTAAAGATAACTTCTTCTTAAGTAAAGTTCACAGTTTCTCTTCTGGAACTTGCGATTGGCCAAAACTTACATCACAAGTTGTGATGCTATTCATTGGATTTTTTATTTGTTTTTATTTTTTATTCAACCCTGGTGGTTGGTTTGGTCTAAACAGAAGAGCAAAGGATGAGTCTTTATAACTCACCAGTTTCCAAAAGAGTTGCATGCTTCCCAAAAACATCAATGGAAATCCGATAAGTGTTTATAATGATGCACTTTTCTTGTTAATTTCTGAGTTATTTGACTTTATCTGATGTCGGCTCACCCCAAAAAGCCGCCTTCAATCCCCTCGTATGCAAGTAAAATCCCCCCCAGGAGGCTGGTGGAGTCAGACATAACCCCACTGACCAGATGTGACCGTTATTCTTCTGTGAGCGGGGGAAACTGGCTGAACCCACACAGCCTTTTCCTGCTCCCCGGCGTGTTCGAGGCCGCTGTTGCTCGGGGAGCAGGAGCAGGGGATGGACGTCTCTGCCTCCCTGATTCACCCGGACAGAAACCGAGAGGCGTCGGGCAAACGGGGGAGAAACAGAGGTGGGAGGTAAACGGCGTCAGGCCTGAGGACGGCAGGAGGGGAGCCTGTGACTGCCTGTTTAATCTCATCTGCCTGAGGATTTTGGCACCCGCACAGAAACATGTCAGCATAAGGTTTTAGATTGAAATCAGCTTAAAGTCGAGCACTTTGGGCCCGAACGCCGCGGCTCTGCTGGGTTACATCAGAAAAAAGGGCTTTCCTGAAATGTATCTTATTTTGTTTTGGATTTTTGCCTCAATGACGAGGCCGCATCCATGTTGTCCTGTTGTTTTTCGATTAACCCGAGAAGAAAATGAGAAGTATAACACATATTTAGTTGTTATCACTTGTTTCTGTCGGCTGGATTTAAACCCCGGAGATCAGTCGAGGTCACATGGCGCTCGGCAAAAGATATTTAGTCCAGATTCACCAGTAATTTTCCTCTTTTGTGCTGCTTCAGATAGGTGAATACAGCAAATTTATTGATTTATTTTCTCCTTTTTTTTACTGTTTGCCACCAAAATTCATAATCCTGCACGGAGTTTTAAAATCCACTTTTCTGAAACCGAATTATGGATCCTGCTCCTGAAATAAGCAAAGAAATAACTTTTTCATGCAGTCCAGTTGGTTGATTTATTCATTAATTGCTTTGTTTTCATCCTCAGATGATCAGTTGTGTAATAACTGTGTAGATCATTTCCTCGCTGTGTTATTTGTATCTGTTGGATAATGAAAGAATATGAAAACTCGGGTGAAGCCCAGCTGGTTATCTGAAGCTTGACCCTCTTCTAGGCCAGACTGGTTGCCATAGTGAAGCTTTCCTCTGGATGCTGTGGGTTATTCCTTTACTTGAGTCCAAACTGGGACTCGCATCATACCTGTGTGCGTTTGTGTGTGTGTGTGTGTGTGTGTGTGTGTGTGTGTGTGTGTGTGTGTTTTAATGAGATCATTTTCTTCGAGCTGGGCTTGAAGTGGAGCGGTTTCTCTCTCTCAGTAACCAGGCCAGACCCTGAAATCCCTCTCTAACTTTACCTTCTTTCTCTCCATCACTCTCTGCTTCCAGCAGTTTTAACGGGCTTGAATTAAGATGTAATAAAGACTTTAATGAAGCATTTAAGACTTGCACGTCTTGTAAAATACATTCTATTTAATTTCACAGCATCGATCTGAGACTCCTGATACAGTGTCTCTCTTTAAACTTTCAGGATTGACTTGCTTTGCCTTCCAGTGTCTCCGGAGCTCCTGCTCTAGTTTCCCCTTCGGTCGTGTCCAGTGATGTGCGATGTCTCTTTTTCCTGCGTCATGGTCTCCATGTGCCTCCGGCCTTCAGCAGGAAGACGAGACGTTGCTCTGTGACATTCCCGGCAGCTTACAGGGATCAGCACAAACCAGAGCTGTGGTTGTTTTAAGTCTGTGCTGATGTTTAAGGAGCTGAAGTTTGTGCTTTGTAATGCTGATTTTAGAAAGTTAGTGTATTTGTAAGCTGCCTGGAATCGATGGGGTGCCCACGTCCTCTATTTCAGAGCAGCTGTCAGACCTACAGGGAGAAACGGAGTCTGTGACGCAGTTGTTTTTTGTCTGTTTTTCTCTTAAATTGTAATAATTTTGTTGATGGCAGTGAATTAACTTCCAAACTCGAGTCTGGTTAGTGAGTGATGCTGTTGCTGCTCTCGTCGGTAAATCAGAGGCACGCTGGGTTTAATTTTTAAAGGGATTTTGGTACATTTTAGTCAGAAGAGACCAGAAACAGTGCTGCCACCTTGTGGTGAAAACGTGTTTTTCTTCTGAGATTTTGGACAGATTGTCTTAACGCTGTTGGTGTGGCCATGTGGGTTTTTCTTCTTCACGTATTTGCAGAGTTTGTGTCTAAGGTTGTACTTTTTACCATCAGACTGAGTTATTTCAGCTCATTCGTCTGTCTGAGTCCTCCTGAAAGGAGATAGCAGGGGGATGTCGGCCTGGGGTTTCCATGGTAACGCAGCCTCGAACATAGTGTGAAAATGTGTGTTGATTCGAGATCTTTTGCTGCTGAAACAGGCTCCCTTAACATTAGTTGTTTTTTGGTTTTTTTTGTAGTTTTTTTTTCTTCAGAAATGGTCTGTTATCGTGGTGGATTTGTTTCTGTGCGCCCCCCTTTTTTTATTCATCTGAGAAGCATGGCTGCGCAGATTGCCACGGCAACAGAACGCCATGGCAACAGCACGCATGCAGTCTGTTTCCGTGGCGGGATTCGCTCTGGCTGCCCCCCCCTGCTGTCTGTGCTCTGCCCTCCACCCAGAGACATGCGCTCCCAAGGGAGCTGACCGGACAAAAGCAGGGAAGCTAATCATGCTAGCACTGATGCTAATCAATGCTGGGACCCCCCCGTCCCCCCCACCCCGCCCACGCATGACAGTCCCACTAACGAACTGCTGTCCTACCGCGTCTTTTGTTACAAATGATGGCTGTCATGCTAAAGGGGTCGTCCTGGTTCTTTTGAACCTTCGACCTGGGATGCTGTCGGGATCGTCTCCTTTGTTTACCCACCGCAAAGCTAACGCTACATATCAGCTAACTGGAGAACCAAATATCATTTCAATGCCTGGCTTCACTGTAAAATCAATGCAGTCAATATGCTTAAATAAAATAAAAAATTGAAAAAAGCATACAGAGGTTGGGGGTCATGGCGATAGGAGGTTTAAGGGGCCACATGTGGAGCACCACGCATGTATTCTTGCTGTCTTTGAATAAGAGACACCAGCAGACTGTGGGTCCTCGTGGACTTTTCACCTGGCTGGATTTGTTTAAAGATGAGCGGCATATCTCTGTTTCTGCTCTCTGGTGGCCTTTTTCCAGAGGAATGACTTATACATGAAGCCATCTGTTTTCTGTGTAAGATCTGGATGTTTCTATTCAGCATTAACACGTCTAAAGTAGCTGTTTTCATGTAAAAAGGGCGTCAGAGATTACCTGCAACAGGAAGGAGGAAGAGCATCAAACACCACAGATACGGCTGAATTTGTTATTGGGAGGACAATAAAATGTACAAACAGCTGACAAGTTTATTTTTGCTCCAAACTTCTGTTTGTTCCAAACTAAAGGAGGAAATTTCATAGTCAATGATAATAACTGCATTATTTCCCTGAAGGATGTGGAAATGGGCTTTTTAACCATCAGGTTGATTTGAATGTAGATGCGAGCATCAAGGCCTTTAAGAAAACTGGGAATTATCGATTTTAAAGTGTCACCGTATTAAAACAAGGAGGATAAAAAGCATCATCTGACTTCTGTCAGTTTATCCAGCTGGCTGCAAACAGGTGGTGTCAGGAACATTTTTATTAGATTAAAAAAGTTTTTTATTGATAAATTTGAGTTTTTTTGGTGTTGTATTTACACCTCTGACAGAAATCTTTACTTCTAATCCAGCAAACCCTTAGCTTGCTTTTCCACTTAAGTTTTGTTTCTTTTTTTGTTTTTATGATCTGACTAAATCCATCTATGATAAGATCATTAGCTCCACGCGGAAATGCAGCTGCTTAAACACTTAAACACGAACACCTGCTGCAACCAAACAGCTGCAGAATGACGTAGAGCTGGAAAACTTGGAAATAATCATAAATCCTATTTCATTTAGCTCCATCCAGCTACTGCCAGCCGGTAAATGATGACGGGGGATAAAGATGATGCAGAAATGATCAAACGATTCGAAGGACAAATTTCTAAGTTTTTTGCTGTTATTTAGAAGATTTCAGCACATTCTTAACGAAGAGTAAACTGTATTTTTTTATTTTCTGCTAAACTGAAGTGACACTGAAAGAGGGTAATGGGCTCTGGTGGAGGGCCACACCCCGCCCCCCCCCACCCCCCGTTTCTATCAATGCTCCATCATTTGTTGTCTTTTGTCTGTGGATCAGAGCTGGAATCGAGGCGGGTTTCTCCGCGTTGGGGTGGATGTGAGGGGCCGAGTGGGCCTGCTGGTCTGGAAGGGACTCGGAGGAGCCCCGTTATTATTCCTGGGGTGTCTTCATGTGTGCGCCTCCCTTTCTCTGGGCCCACACACACGGAGAGGTCTGCCTCCGCACTGGCTGCAACGCCATGATGTCATCCGGCTCTCCATTGGCTGCGAGGCTGCTAAGGGAAGGAGGAGAGAGGCTCGGAAAAGAGAGAGAGAGAGAGAGAAGGAGGGAGAGAGGGAGGGATGGAAGGCGGAGAGGGCTGAAAGAAAATGCCGGCAGTTGTGTGGATGGAGGGGCTTCTGACAGCGATGTGGGGAGTGTGAGTCCGGCGACACCATGAAGTGTGTGTGAGCGAAGCCTGTGTGTTGTTTTTGGGGTACGACTCGGAGGAGAAGGGGGGACCCCCAACACCACGCCCTCCCACAAGCATGAGGAAACTCATCTGCCAGCGGATCTGTGACTGTGAGTGCAGGGATGGTCCAGCCTGTGTGTGTGTGTGTGTGTGTCTGTGTCTGTGTGTGTGTGTGTGTCTGTGTCTGTGTCTGTGTGTGTGTGTAAATGCCAGTTACAGAGGAGAGGCGTATTGACACTTAACAATTCCTGAGCTGGAACCTAAAAACTTCCCCACGAGGCTGGAGTCTTGGAGTATTCGGCTCATGTATGCATGCCCTTTTGTCATGTCCAGTGTGTGTGTGTGTAGGTGTGTGTGTGTAGGTGAGCCTGTGTATGAGTCAAGGTAAAGGGTGGTGGCTTTGGCGCATTTCTTCACGGTTGGTTGTCAGAGCGACCAGAGCGCAACTGCATTCCTCTGCCAACAGTTTGATCTCCAGGCTCGACTTGTGAGTGTGTGTGTGTGTCTGTCTGTCTGTGTGTGTCTGTGTGTGTGTGCGTCTGTGCTCACGTATTGTGCGCATCATCGTTGCAAACGTGTGTCGAGTTTCACCGCGAGCCTTCCAGCTTGCAGGATTTCTGCTAGCGTGCACAAAGAGGTTCGGGCTGCTGTCAGGCACCAGTTGCCTGGTTGGACATCTTGATCAATCCGATGGGATTCAGGCCCCTCAGAAATTAGGCTGTGTGTGTGTGGGTTTGCTCTTTTCCCCTGAATCGATGGACTGTTTGTAATTAGTATTGATCTATTGACTCCTGACTCTGCTCTCTTTGTGCTTTGCTCCTTGCTGTTGCTTTTCTTTGGCTGTATGTTGTCTCCAAAAGGCCTCTTGGCCCCTTGTGTTTAGCATTAAAGGTGTAAAGAATGAGTCCCCCTTTTTGTGTTTTCCAGCAGGAAGCTTTGCAGCGTTGCTTTTTACCACAGTCTGATCCGCGCTTTAACGCCTCTCTCCGTCTTTCCTGCTCAGATCGTAGTTTTGACGATGACGACAGCGTGGATGGACGCTCCTCCTCGGCCCAGGCTGCCTTCAAGGTCCCCAAAGTTCCCAAGAAGCCGGCCGAGTCCTCGGCCGCACGCCGGCCCAGCGCCACCGGCGGGAAGCTAGGTACTCCTCACCTGCTCACCCCACTGGAGGAAGGAATCCATTCATCCATCACATTCAAGTGGAGATACAAGTGGAATTTAATATTAAGATTCAAGTCCATGTTCAGTTGTTTACTTTCTGATATCTGATATCTTTTCCACTCATTAAGAATGACACATTCCTCTTTGGTCATGAAATTAGGCTTTTTTTTTTGCAAATATCGGCGGCCAATCTGATCCAAATATCGGATCGGCCGCCGATATTTGCAAAAAACTGCGTATTGGCTGACAGGAGAAAATGCAGATCCAGACTCCCGATCCAGTTTGTTTTTTTAAAGTCCGATCCCACCTGAGCATTAGCATTAGCATCTCCTAACCCACAGGTCTGTGTCCCAACATTAAGTTGTTATAAGAGTAAAGCCCTGTTCAACATGAGTCTGACAACTAAGTAATTTGGCTAAATAACTTTAAACTTTAATACATGCTCTGATACGCCGGGAAAAAAAAGCTCGATCGGTACATCCCTACTATAGATATTTATGAGGCTTTTTCTTTCCTGAAATTGTTCTTTAGTATCTCTTTTGCCCTCTTTGGCCTTCCGGTGTTTCTCCGGTGGCAGCTGGTTGGAGTTAATGTTTGATATTGATTTGCCTGCATTGCCTCGTATTGGTGGAGCCATGAGTTCCCATGAACATGGAGTAGATTCCTGCTGATCTGTCGAGTCAGCAGGTCCAGTCATGGGAGGCCTAACGGGTGTCTCTGTGAAGGCTGGAAACAAGACAACAGGACGTGCTGTCTTGTCGCTCGGATCATTGAATTGTTATTGATCTGGAACAGCTTCCAGAGGCCCAATCAGAGGCCGGCTGGGCATGTTTCCCTTTCAGAGCGACACAAAAAGAAATTCTACCAAGATAAATCAACTTGGATTGAAATAAGCCCGTCTTTACCTTTGGAGTAGATTTTTACTGAATCTCTTCTCAGACATAATTGGCATTATAAGGAGTTTGAGCCCGTCAGCAGCGGCCTCACTGATGGTGTTTATTTTTGGATCATCTGTGTTTTTTGATGAGCTCTAAGCCAAACACTCAAATGATAATTTACTCATGTGTACGTTTGATGTGCCAAAAGCTATTGAAACACTAAAGACGGGGAGTAATGGTGTTTAACTTAAACAGAAAAGCATTATTTCCACATTGAGGGTGTTTCAAAGCCAGCAGGAACTCTCTGAGCTAACAGTCATGAATGACGCCAAACATTCCCAGTAATTTTTTTTGTCGTATATTCTGGTTCTCTTGTGCTTAAAACGTAGTTTCTACGAGGGTCACATCGTCTGCATTTGCATTGGGTGACAGTACGCCCACGTGAAGCGGCTCCACAGAGAGGACGGATATTCCAGTCTTTCCCAGATTTGTGATGTCGGTAGTCTTTGCTAAAAGGAACAGTGTGATTTTGAACAGCAGTTCTTATAAATCGGATGTTCACACAGATCCCACATCACTTTATAGCCCTGTTTACCGCTCACGTTTCACACAGCGGCTACAGAAATGACTGGAAATGAGGTTTAAGTTAAGTTTTCATGATCAGGAGTTTTATTTTTAATAATCAAACCCTTTATTTATCTCTAAAGTTAGTCAATTATGATTAGGACAAAACATTTGAGTGCAAAGTAACATAAGCTCTATATGGGCTTTGTCAGGTTTGTTCATCATAAGTTTAAGATAACTACCAACCATTTACCTAGCTGGCAATTTTTTATTAAACAAATAAACCATAAACCGGACTGATCAGGATTACAGGGGACAGCCCGACTCTCTAAAGGACCATGTACAGTTTGTCATGACACATTTTTTTGGCAGTGCTTGAAATGGATATCAGCCACAGGGGAGATTGGGGGGGGGGGGTTATGTCCCTCCTGTGTTGCTCCCCTTTGATCATCAAATCTCTTCTTTCACATTTGCAGCAACTATTCTGCCTCCTTTATCTCTGTGGATATCATGTGTCCTGCTGCTCGTTGTTCTTTATATTTTTATCTTCTCAGATTGCTTTTTCCCCCCAGTCTTTTGTCATTTTTTTTTATCCTTTCCATCTCCCTTTGTCTCGCCTCTCCCACCTCTATCTGCTCCCCCAGTTAGGAGTCGTAGGAGGTGGGGCCTGCACAGCTTTCAGTCTCCAGAGAGTTTTGATTGACATGCCCATTACTGTCAGGAAGTCCATTAGAAACACAGTCTGCTCCCACCGGCTCCGTGTTGCTTCCTCCTGATTAAATGTGCTCAAAACCCTTCTTGGAGCCTTTGTGACAGTCGGTATCTTAAATAAGATTTTCTGTCAAGACGTGAAAGAAAAAGAAACAAGCTTCAAAATTCGTTCTTGGTGGATTTGAATGATTCTTCCTTGTCTGCATCCTTCTCTGGGTCCATTCACACGTGATTAACACTGGTCCCATGTGACTCATCTAGAGAGCACAGCTGGAATTGCATGTGTTGACACCTGGCTCTGCAGTCTGTTGGGGTCTCCTCCCCTTTTCGAAAAACACCTTGAAGCTTTCAACCCCCAAAATCGAAATCCCCTGTTTTCCGTGTACACAAATGCTGCCTATAAGCGAACTACATGTAACAAACTGTTTAAAAGCAGAGATTTTGGTCATTTCATCTATCCGAAGCACTTGATGAGAACACAGCTGGTAATATAACCCATAAAGTCTTCACATATTGTTACACTGTCATCTGAATTACTTTGGCCTGTGCTGGAATTCGTCAGCGGTTCAGGTGCATAAAGGCTCCTGGAAATCCACTCGAGTAAAAAATAACTATAAAGAAATCATTTTATCTTCCGCAGATTCAGAGTGAATCATTTCAATAAAGCTGAGGAGCTGTGCCTGAATCAGAAATCAGAAATCAATTTATTGGCCAAATGTACACCGTACACAGGACTTTAAGCTGGTATCCCAGCGCCACAGGACAAATTAATAACACATTTTAAATAACAAAGAAGTAGATAATTGGTAATTACGACATGTACAACTATGAAGCGACACAGGAAAAGAAAATATGTTCCGTTCAGAGGGTCTTAGGTGTCTTTATGTGGCTGAGACGCCCCTATTTAAGAGGGTGGTGGTCGGTGGGAAATGTTTAGTTTTTGCTACCCGTTTGTGTTTAGGAGACTTCGTTTGCACTTATAAAAGAATGCAGCTACATTTTCCTTGACCAATCTCCAAATATGTCCTCACCAGCTGGTCCTGAATGCATTTTTTCTCATCCTTCTTCAACAGTTCAGTTGAAAAATGAAAAAAAAATATATATATATTACAACTCACACACTGATGAATGAATCAATTCTTCTCTTTTTTCTTTCTAGTGTCGAAGGAAAGTGCCGGAGTAATCGATGAGGAGGATTTCGTCAAAGCCTTTACGGACGTCCCCACTGTCCAGGTTCTGCTCACACACATGAATCTGAGCATTCACACACTGCCCGTGACTCTCTGAGTGCCTTTGTTACTTTTTTCCTCCCTGTGCTTTGCAGATCTACTCTTCCAGAGACCTGGAGGACAACCTCAACAAGATCCGAGAGATCTGCTCTGACGACAAGCACGACTGGGACCAGAGAGCCAGCGCTGTGGGTGGAGCCTCGCCCGGCCGTCGTCCAATCAGAGCCCTGCCCCGGTTCCGACTCTCACCCCGATGTGTCTCTGGTGTCCCGACAGCTTAAGAAGATCCGCTCGCTGCTGGTGGCCGGCGCCGCCAACTACGACTGCTTCTACCAGCACCTGCGGCTGCTGGACGGCGCCTTCAAGCTGTCGGCCAAAGACCTGCGCTCGCAGGTGGTCCGGGAGGCCTGCGTCACCGTGGGGTGAGTGTTGAGCCCAGACAGGAACAAACGTGGGTCTGGGCTGGTCCCGATCCGATATCTGGAACCGATCGGCCGCCGATATTCCCCCAAAAATGCGTATCGGCTGAAGAGATAACATTTTTGTCAACAGTTGGAAACTGGCCATGCCAATACTAATGCAGTACAATTTTTATTTTATTTAATTTTATTTTATTTATTTATTTATTTATTTATGTGTTTGTTTATTTATTTATTTATTTATTCAATTTTAATTTATTTTCAATTTGTATTATTTCTATTTTTTTAATATATATTCCTTATCTATTTATTTAGTATTATTTTTAGTTTATTTCACTCACTTATCTTCAGTTGCATTGCCTATTAATTTACCACCTGTAGCTATGTTTGTATGTTCCTCCTGTTTACTTGTAAGTTTATCCTGATACACATACTTTTGCTTTAAGTATCTCGTAAGTAAAGAGCAGCTGACTAAATGTGGGCTTGTATGTAGATGTCTATGTAAGTTGTAAAAACTTAAATAAAAGTTAAATTAAAAAAGTAAAACGGCACAATGAGCTGACAGGCTGAAGTCGTTCCCATAACTTTGTAAAAACGCGTCTAACGTGGTTTCACAGCCACCTGTCGTCGTTGTTGGGGAATAAATTCGACCATGGGGCCGAGGCCATCGTCCCCGTCCTCTTCAACCTCATCCCCAACTGTGCCAAAGTCATGGCCTCCTCCGGGGTCTCGGCCATCCGCATCATCATCCGGGTGAGTCCTCCCAGAGCTGCTCTGCTTCGGCTTTTCCTGGCGAATGATCTGGAGGTTTTTTTTTCCTGACGATGCTTCCTGTCCTCTGTGCAGCACACCCACGTCCCCAGACTCATCCCGCTCATCACCAGTAACTGCACCTCCAAGTCTGTGGCCGTTCGGAGGTGAGAGGCTCCAGAATTAGTGTTTCAGCCGTGGAGTTTTTGTTGTGGATGAGAATAACCAGGAAGTGTGATGATGTCATCTTTCAGGCGCTGTTACGATTTCTTGGACCTTCTCCTACAAGAATGGCAAACCCATTCCCTGGAAAGGTGGGGGGGCATCTTTGGTTGCCTTCAAAATGTTGGTGAAACCAGCTTGTTGAGTTTTTTTTTTTTTTTTTACTCATCTCTCTGCCATCGTCTCAGGCACACTACTGTCCTGGTTGAGAGCATCAAGAAGGGAATTCGAGATGCTGACTCGGAGGCCAGAGTAGAAGCCCGCAAGTAAGATTCACAAACCTCTGAAAAGTACATTATAAGAAAGACTCAGTCTGTAACCACCAGCCTTTCTCTTTATCTGCTCCTACTCTCACGATTTTACTCTTTTTTGCTCCCAATTTAGTCTCTAGTCTGTTTTCTGTTCCTTTTCTCCCCATTTTTCTTTTTTCTCTCTGTATAAGTTGATTTTCACCATGTTTTCTGCTGTCTGTGTCTCTTTCAGGGCGTATTGGGGTCTAAGGAACCACTTCCCAGCAGAGGCCGATGCGCTCTACAACTCCCTGGAGCCCTCGTACCAGAGGACGCTCCAGTCCTTCCTGAAGAGCTCCGGCAGCGTGGCTTCACTTCCCCAGAGCGATCGCTCGTCCTCTTCTTCTCAGGAGAGCCTCAAGTAATGAACGCTGAGCTCTTCCCCTCCTCAGATCACTTAAGACTCCAAGGTTTACTTAAAGACCTGAGTCTTTAAACCAAAGGCGAAAGTCACTATTTTAGAAAGCACATTAATAGTATTTGGAAGGTTCCATATTCAGATATCCTGTCTTGTTTTTCATAGATGGATGGATGGATGGATGATAGATAGATAGATAGATAGATAGATAGATAGATAGATAGATAGATAGATAGATAGATAGATAGATAGATAGATAGATAGATAGATAGATAGATAGATAGATAGATAACTTTATTCATCCCCGAAGGGAAATAATGCGTCGGAGATAAAAATATATATATATAGGATTAGCTTTGCACTCCTTTTGAAGAATAATAGTTTAATGTAACTTCTGAAGTTTATTCAGAGCCCTGTTGTCATGTTATGATCAGCCTCTGAATCATAACATAAAGATTGTGCACATTATGTAAGATGACTGAAAAAGCCTCTGCCTGAACACAGAGTGTGCAGCTTTGTCCATGTTGTCCATCAGCCTTTATCCGCCTGTTCAGGGAAACATCTAACCAGCTAAACTTGCACAATAAGAAGTCTCCTCTGTCTCTGTTGGCCTGATGAAAACCTCTGAACCTCCGGCTGTCCTCTCTGGATTGTGTCCTGAGTTTAACTGTGTTGTTTGGTTGAAATGAGCTCGTAGGGAATAGAGCATCTGTGTTTCTCCACCTTCTGGGTCGGAGGACTTTTCCCTGTTTATTGTTTATTTATTTGGATCCCCATTAGCTGTCAATAATTTGACAGCTACTGTTCCTGGGGTCCTTTTAAAATTATACAGATACACAAAACATATCAAATGATCACATCATAAGAACAATTATACATTTAAAAGGATTTCACCTTACATAACAATCTGTTACACAAATATTCATGAATTAAGGCTTTCAACAAAATATTTTTTTAGAAGTGTTTTAAATGCACCTTTCGTAGTAGCAGTCAAGATGTTATGAGGCAGTTTTTTAGGTGTTTCTGCCTCTGTACGCTGACCTACTTCCCCTCTCCTCCGACAGCCGTCCCCTGACTTCCAAGTGGTCGGCGGCTCCCGGGCGAGGTGAGTCGACCCCCCCCCCCCCTCCAAAAACACACACAGACACACCGTTTAGACACACAATGTTGTGACGAGATGAAACGCACACACGCAAACACGACTCAGCTCCCACAAAACCATCTCCCATCACACTCATGCACATCCCCCTGTGCCCCGCCCCGCCGCGGCTCTGTTCCTGCACACATGTGCGTGAGAACATGTGTACGTGCGTGCGGCTGTTTGTGTTCTCCTGTGTTACCGGTGTTGTGTTGTGTTGTGTTGTGTTGTACGGTGCCTGCATGCGTTGTGTTTACATACTGTGTGTGTGTCCCATCCCCTCCCCCCCCCCCCCCCCCCACCCCCTCTCCAACACACTCCCCCTGTCCCATCAGTCCCTGCCGGCTCTAAGGCCGGGGTGTCGTCGGCCTCCCTGCAGCGTTCCCGTAGCGACGTGGACGTAAACGCAGCAGCGGTTGCTAAGCAGCGGCACGTCGGGCAAACCCGGGGGGTGGGCCGCCTGCCCCCCGGCTCCTACTCCTCTCTGGGTAAGGGCCCGGTCCCACGCTCACTCAGACAGGGCGGCTAACGGGAGTCCTCACAGTCCGTGGAGACGGTTTCTATGGTTACTGAGAATCCCTCCATGAGGGGCGGAGCCACAGACACAAACGCACACCTCTTTGCTTGTTCGTCCTCTCTCCTCCTGCTGCTGCCTGCTCACGCACCTGTTTGTGTGTCTGTGTGGAGGCTCTCTGCATGCGGTGTAGATGGATGTTGTCCTCCCTGCTCTGTTGTCTTTACATCTGCATGGTTCTCTGTCAAACAGATGGTACGTTACTAATGCACACTGTGCTCCTTTCTTCTCTTGTTTCTCCTCTATCCACATTTTCTCTCTACCTCACACTTTTTGTCTCCCTTTCATTTTTTTTGGTTACCTTCGTTTTGACGCTTTTTGTCCACAACCCTGTTTTCCTCTGACTTCCCTGTTATTTGATTTCCTTTTTTTGGCTCCCTTTCCTTTGTTTGTTCTTTTTTTGTTGTTTTTTTCCCTTCTCCTGCACCCTTTTTTCCTCTCTTTGCTCCTTAAGATGATGCCTCTGATAAAACGGATGGTAAGATCATCTCACTCTGCTGCTGCTTTCCTTTTCCCTTCCATCACTTCATATCAGTCCATTTAAATTCAGTGTGGACAGTGAGGTCACAGCGCCCCCTACTGTCAGCCTAACGCTCATACTACCACAGAGTTCCACACCACAGATCAGATAGTAACACATTTAAAATCACCTCATGCTTACAGATGCACATCTCCTCATTCGATAATTGATGTCCTCTTAGCGAACTCAGATTGTGGTATTAATTATCATACGTATTTTCTTGTGTATACGTTCAGCTTCATGAGCTAAATGTTCACTTTACAACATGCTCCTTCTTTGTCTGTCCATAGGGACCAGGTCAGACAATGGTAAGACCGGTGATAGGTCGCCTCCCGTATGCCTGTTTTAGGGATGTTCTAGATGGACAGACACAGCATTGTGTGATTGACTGATGCATTTGGAGATTTATTCCATTTAAATGCAGCATATGCTTCACATATGCTGAGAATCAGTCAAATTGTGGATTTAAACTAGTGGATTAGTGTGAAGGTAAATTAGATGAAAAACAAAGCCTTTGTTTAACCTCATAAGTAACCTGATTTAATCCAAATCATTCTTAATCTGTCTGTTTTCAATGCAAATGGCTTTTTGTTTTGTCAGATCCTTTTTAGATACTTAGATCCTGTTTAGAGATCTTTAGTCATCTTATTACCTGGTTCAGGCTTAAGACGTCCCCCTGCTGAGATTTGACTCTAATCCACTAAAGCATCCCTGTTCTATCTCCCTGTGTTTGCACACGGCTGGCCAGCAGTAGTTGCTTCTCACCGGCTGTAGCGCCTCGTAGTTTCCGGGCTTCCTGCAGCTGTCTGATTGGATGTCGGCTCGGGAACGAGCTCCTTCTGACCGTCTCTCCCTGCTCGCAGGCCGCGTGCGCACCAAGCAGCCCCTGACCACGGCCAGCAGCATGTCCAGCCAGGTGGACTCCCGAGGCCGCAGCCGCTCCAAGATGGTCTCCCAGTCCCAACGTAAGCCCTCCAGCCACCCACTCACGCCCAAAACACAGCGTGGATACCGGCGCCAGGTGTCACACGCACTAGGACTGTCCCGATCCGATATCTGGATCGGATCGGCCCCCGACATTAAAAAAAAATGCAGGAAAAAAAAAAGCAAAAAAAATTGTAGCTACCGGCAGGAGAAAATGCAGATCCAGATTCCAGGTCCATTAGCATTAGCATCTGCTAACCCACAGGTCTGTGTCCTAACAATTAAGTTTTTATCAGAGTAAATCCCTGTTCAACATGAATCAATCAATCAATCAATGTTTATTTATATAGCACTTTACAACAACCGGAGCTGACCAAAGTGCTTTACAGAATAAAAACAAATCAAACTATCGAAATATACAAAGACAAACACATCGGTGACAGAACCCAGTATACAGAGATTTTACGTGCAAAAAGCCATCCTGAACAAGTACGTTTTAAGTTGAGCTTTGAACAGTGGCAGGTCAGTAAATGAACGTAACTCAGTGGGCAGAGAGTTCCACAGTTTAGGACCTGCCACTGCAAAAGAGCCATCACCCCACTGCATGAGTCACAACAACATGAGTCCGACAACTAAGTAAGTAGATCAATAACTAATAACTAAAACTAAATAACTAATAAATAATCCGGGATCGGATCGGAAGTGCTAAAAGCTGGATCGGGACATCCCTAACGTGCACGTACAGCAAACACACACAGAGAACAGAAACGGCGTGTGCGCGCCGGTCGGAGTGGGTGTGGGTTCTTAGGCTGTGAACTTGTTGCCGCCATGGTACCAACGAGGTCCGTGTAAATTTTTTTGTGCCTTCAGGTTCCGACGAATCCGATTGCACGCCAGGTATCATGTCTGTTTGTCGGAGTGTGCTTGTCTTTGTGTGTACCACAGTGGGAATGGTGACCCACCCGCTATCGCTCTCATTCTGATCAAGGTGTTTTCCTTTCTTTTTTTTGTGTACCAAAGAGTGAGTGTGTGTTTTCTCTCTGCATGCTGTGTATCTCCACTGAGGATGGTGTGGTGGACAGTTTATTTCTGCTGCACCAGCTTGGCTCTGGCTGTCGTTCAGGTTATTAAAGACACAAAAAGCATAACTCAAGCCACGAGCTTGTTCTGATGATAAAACCCACGACGGAGATCTGCTCCCAAAACTACTGGCAGCTAACAAACGGCTTTTTTCACAACGCAGATCTACAGTCCGAACTGGACATTAAGTCAGAGGTCAACATGCAAGATCTGAAGTTTCAAGGCCACAAGTCAGAACAAAAGATGAGAAATAAAGGGTCACAACGATTTCCACGTGTGTGGGAGCGACTGTGCGTTTGTTTTTGCACATGTTTTAATAGAATTGTTTTCCTCATCGTGTCGAGGCTTTAGTTGAAACCGTTCCCGTGGTCCCAACATGCACTGCTTCTCCCAAACCACCATCTGCAGCCGGTTCAGTTTGTGTGTGTGTGAGTTTGTGTCTACTCGACTTTTCTTTAATGAGTCATTACATTAAACAAAGTGCTTCGACATGGCTCTCATTCTTGGCGTGGAGCACAAGGATGCGCTCTCATCGTGCAGTCTTCTTACTCCCATGATGCTTTTTGCGCTAACCCATAACGCATCTGGTTTAATCTGCTGTTCCTCCCCCCCCCCCCCCCCCACCTCTGCTTTTTCCTCTTCCCCACCCATTGGGTTTTTTGGACCAGGATCTCAGTCTGCTAACCCTGTTGGTGGTAAGATTACAGCGCTACTTCTTTTTACCCCCCTGCTCTCTTTAGCTGCCTTTCCTCTGTTGTCCAAACGCTCCTCTGCCCACGTGCACGCAGACGAGTCACTCAAAGCTCCTCCCACTGTGGCCAAGGCATGCTGGGATGTGTAGTAGTCACAAGAGTTTCAATATGGCTGCTCATTGATTTTGCAAAACACAATTTTGAAAGCTTCATGTTTCTTTGCCCACCTGTGTGCCTGAAGTTTGAACAAAAAATCAGAGAGGGAAGAAACGAAAGCAGAGTTTACAATAATTCAGATAGATAAAGTCCCACTGAGGGACATGACCAGGGAGATAAAACTTATTAGCCTCTTTATGTATTTACATTTACCTGTATTTGATCTCTAGAATGTGTCTTAACCCTGTGCCGCCCGATAGGATCAAATGGATGTTTTGTGTGTGTGTTTTTATGTGGATTTAGGTTAGTTATTGTCACTAAGTTGTAGAAGACAGCGACACTGTTCTGTGTGCAGCTCATCATAGTTTCAGCGTCATAGTGAAGAGAGAAAAAAGACACTGTGGATGTGGCTCTTGAGACAGGATCACCAGGGGAAAGAAACGCAACCCTTTTGACCACCTGAACAAATTGGGGGTGAAAATCTTCAATCGATGGCTTTGCAATGTATTCTCAAAAATGAAACTGGTGTCGAAATTTCCCTTTGATTTGTCTGTGTTTGTGAAAGAGTTTGTGCTCATTGGTTTCCTGTGATGTGAGCTCACAGATTTTAGGTTTCACAGCCCCAGGAGTCCTATTTCCAAAGATAATCTAAGACTGCAAAGGTTTCCACTCAGGAGCACATTTACTGTGTTTAGACGTAACAGATGTGCGGATGCTGCCTGTTTGCTTTCCTCTAATAAATCATAAGATGTTTTAAAAACTGTCTTTGGGGCTCTGACTGACTGAGTTGTGTTTCCCTGAAGCGGGCAGCCGGAGCGGCTCTCCGGGCCGCGTGCTGACCACCACGGCTCTGAGCACCATGAGCTCCGGCGCCCACCGGGTCCTGGCCGGGGCCACCGGGGACGGGCACCGCCGCAGCCGCATCCCCCGCAGCCAGGGCTGCTCCCGGGACTCCTCCCCCACCCGCCTGTCCGTCGGTGAGCTCCCGCCTCAGGACCTCTCTGTATCCGTTAGGGTTGTCACGATACTAAAATTTTCAACTCGATACCGATACTCAGGAAAATACTCGATACCATTTTCGATACCACAAGGATAAAAACAAAGACCCCAAAATTTAACTGAATTGTGTCTTTCATTTCAAACTGACCTGTTACTGATGTTATCGTGACTGGTGGCCCATATTAATGACCCTAATCCTAACCGTCCAGCCTTCATAATTGTGAGAAATAAATATTTTTTGGTTAAACTTGTTTGGACTTAGTGTACAAACCAATTTAATATACACTATTTTAACATAATATGTATAAAGTTTAATTAAGTGTTTGAAAGATTCATTTAACTATTTTTAAATTAATGTCTATATTGCCCTGAAGCAATTAGGATTTTTTTGCCTGGGATCTTCCTATTGGTGACCTAATCAAAATGACCGACTTGGATGTGGGCGGAGTTGGATATGTACTTGATTAATGGTAGCATGTTATTATTAGCCATTAGCCGCAGCTAGCAAGGCTAACGTCTTGTTAATGACCATAAACAACGTAAATAAATACATAAATAAATCAGAGAGAAGGGGCGTAGCGACGGCAGGTCAGCGTTGCGCGCGCAGTAGTATCGATACTTTTGAAAATGAGTATCGTATCCGGATACAACATTTTAGTATCGATACTTTTTCAAATATCAATACTTTTGACAACCCTAGTATCCGTGTCATTAGATGCTGCCTTGGACTCTGTTGTTTACCGTTGATGAGCTCAGATCTCAATGGATTTTTTCTGGTCCCTCTCCTCTCTCTGCCCTGTTTTCCTCCTGCCCCTATGTCTTCTGCCCCCTAGCTCCTTCTAGCATTAGTTCCATCTACAATGGCGCAAGCAGAGGAGGTAAGGCCCCAGTGCCTCATCTTGAAATCATCCCCTATCATCCCCTCATTTCATATCTCCATCCATTGCACAAAATCTCCCAATCTCCCTCCATCGTCCCATTCCAGTCCTCCAACTCACAGCTTCACGGAGCCGTCTTTCTTATTGTTTGACGTAACGGCTGCCTTGTTTTGGTGAAGGGCGCTGATGATCTCCTCTCGTTTGTGGATGGATGTTCCCCCTCTCTGTACTAACCTGCTGCCGGGGGCTGCACAACAAGCTTCGTCGGGTTCCCAAAAGCTTTTGTTGCCGCCTTGTAGCTCTTTAGTTTCCGATGATTAACTGTGGATGGCTGCGTAGAGGCTGACGCTCAACCAAACGATGAACACTGAGGCTGATTGCAGCGCTGCCCCCCCCCCCCAGACACACACACCAGCTCGATTGCTGTCAAAGTCAATCTGGAATGGCTTCTTTTCCTTTTCTGTGTCTGTGTGACACAGCAGGAGCTGTGTGAGAACACTGTGCAGATTTCCTCTCTTTCTGGGTGCGTCTCAAGGAGAAAGTTAATCATAAGAGTGATGGTTAAAGCAACAGAGGGGAAATTTATTGTGCTGCCTTTTATAGCCTTTGATTCTCCACACTGATTGGCTGCTTGTAATCTAACGTTAGTTTAAGATACCTCTTAGCCATTGTGACTGATTTGTGAAATCACTAAATTTGTTCAGATTGACCTCCCTGTGATTGAAATCTGTTGAGATGCTCCTTCAGGGTCAGGAGACCTGCACTCGTCTTTTTTTTTTTTGTTTTCCAACGTGTCGCTTTAAGCTTTTCTGTCTTGCTGGCGTCTTTGTCTCTGGACCCCTCTGTTGACTTCTCTGTCAAATCTCACGTTTGTCTTTCTTCCTCTCTGTGTTTTGTCACCTCCTGGACATCTTTTGCCACCTCCTTCCCTGTGTGCCTCTCTCTCTCTCCTCTCCCTCCTGTTCTAACCCGGGTGGCCTTAGCTCGGGGCAGTCGAATCCCCCGGCCCAGTATGAGTCAGGGCTGCAGCAGAGAGGCCAGCAGGGAGAGCAGCCGGGACACCAGCCCCGTTCGCTCCTTCACACCCCTCGGTGAGTAGCCGTAGTGGACAGGCCCCCAGAGGAGACCAGTCAGAGGAGGCTTTTCTTTAGGTTACGCTCTGCCTTTTAGGTTAGTTTTAGTCCTAATCCACTGTGTATTCAGAGCCGGATTTCGAAAAGAAAAGCGTGTTTACATGTTTTCCGACTTTTCTGTCTTTCCTTCAAAAATCAAAGCGAGATTCCAGCGTGTGACGGCTCGTGTGGTGGTTAAACTGAGTGTGTGTGTGTGTGTGTGTTTGTGTGTGTGTGTTTTAATCTGGGTTGCAGCCACGCGGAGCTACTCTCGCTCCACTGGAGCTCTCCACACACCTGATGCTTTTGGGGCTGCAGGTGAAGGCTGAGTAAATCGATTTCTCTGTACCTCACCCCCCCATTTATTTGTTTTTTTTTTCTCACTCTGTTTTTCCCATTTGTTCTTTTTAGAGCAAGTCATATTCTCCTCTCTGTTAGCAGTTTTTCTTTTTCTTGCCCATCAGCCTCATTTGTTGTTGTTTTTTTGCGTACCGCTCCAGGATGTCGACGTCTCGGGTGGAACCGCATGCTTCCACCTCCTCAGTTGTCATTTTATAACCATTCTGCTGGTTTTGTGTTCTTTTGCCTTTACTTTATTTAGCCGTGACCCATATCTGCAAGGACATCCACATGCTGTCCTGTATTTGATTTCTTTTCCTTTTTGTTTGCAAAGTATGTTGCGACAAACTCGCCTAACAAGTCATCACATCAACTTACAGGATTGTGTCTTGGTTAAATGTTTTGTGAGTTGCATGAATGTCGGAGATGAAACGACGAGTAAAATATATGTCATGATCAACTGTAAAAACAGAGTTTTAGTTTTTTTGTTATTAACATTTTCCCTGTACTTTGCTTCTGCCCGTCCTCCTTCACTGTCTCCCTCTGTAGGATCAGGATTTGGCATCAGTCAGTCCAGTCGTCTCTCTTCCTCAGTCAGTGCGATGAGGGTCCTGAACACGGGCTCCGATGTGGAAGAGGCTCTGGCCGATGCGCTGGTATGAAAACTGTAAAAGCGACGGCCAAACGCACACACACTGCCGCCAGCCGTCGGCTCACATCTCCCAGAGTGTCTGTCTGCGTGTTAACTAAACCCTGGTTCTGCCTCTGTTTAACGCTGTCAGCTGTTGGGAGACATGAGATCTAAGGTCAGCTTCCCCTCCTGCCTCCTTACCTGTGTGTGCTGTGTGTGTGTTCAGAGGTCCTCGCATGCCCTCTTTCTGTGTCCTGTGACTCCGGACCCTTGTGGGTTTCACATCATATGCCGTTTGCCCCCCCCCCCCCTCCTCCCGCAGAAGAAGCCGGCCCGGCGGCGGTACGAGAACTACGGCATGTATTCGGACGACGACGCCAACAGCGACGCCTCCAGCGCCTGCTCGGAGAGGTCCTACAGCTCCAGGAACGGGGGCGCCATCCCCACCTACATGAGGCAGACGGAGGACGTGGCCGAGGTCGGAGGAACACCCGAGAAGCTTAATTAGAAGAGAGATTGTTATTTTCCCCGACAGCAGCTGAGGCTTAATTATGGGGACTTGAGGGAACTAGCGATGCCATTAATGGCAATTAAATCTATCTAAAAAACGTTTCAGCCCACTGCTTCTCTGTCACCCATGAAAAAGCCGTAATTGGGCTTTCTGTTTGGTTAGGATCGCATGTTTGTGTTTCTCTTTTCTTTTTTTTTTCCAAAATACTTTTATTGGGAAAAACACAATACAATAATTCCAGTCACAGTTTTTTTCCCACA
This sequence comes from Menidia beryllina, assembly GCA_013363375.1. Taxonomy (NCBI): domain Eukaryota; kingdom Metazoa; phylum Chordata; class Actinopteri; order Atheriniformes; family Atherinopsidae; genus Menidia; species Menidia beryllina. The sequence goes on along the minus strand of JABUIW010000151.1, from coordinate 30,788 downwards.
TCCAGTTTTTTTTTTACATATATGCATATGTAACACATAGAACCAAAAGAGAGGGAGAATAACAAACAAAAAAGAACACTCTGAAAACAATATGGGAGTGTATTTAATTTTCTCAAGTTTTAGGAAAAACATGGGGTCTTTGAGCCACCGGGAGTCAGCGGGATGTGTGATGTTTGTGGTTATTTTCAGGTGCTGAACCGCTGTGCTAGTGCCAACTGGTCTGAGAGGAAGGAGGGTCTATTGGGTCTGCAGGCGCTGCTCAAGAACCAGCGCACCCTCAGGTCAGTCCCACGGCGCCCGGATGGCTTTGAAACGCAAACGTGGCGGCCGGTTCTCATCTGGCTTTTTGTTCCGCAGCCGGGTGGAGTTAAAGCGGCTCTGTGAGATCTTCACCCGGATGTTTGCAGACCCTCACAGTAAGGTAAGGGATGCATGGCGCACACGACTCAGACGTCACACGTCAGCGTGGAGCAGAATTCATTTTCACCCACTTTGATTTTACCCTGGTTTCAGTCCCTTTTTTTTTTAACCTCGCCACCCTTCACTGTACCGGATTCTGCCAAATCAGGAACGCCATCTGGACACCCCTAACACACACACACACACACACACTCACCTGCTCTGCCAAAGACGGTTAGCAGATGTAGCCTCATTTGAATAAAGCTGGGAGATAAGATGGGATAAACGGGTAAAAATGTATTCTCAGACACAGGCATGCGGAGTGCGTGGCACCGTTTCCTAACTGCATGCCACTCTGGACTTGGCGTGCGACCTCACACACTTTGCCCTCGTGTGGGACTGCTCTGTCTCCGTTAGCGGTCGGGCCGTCTCGGCTGCTCTTTCCCTTCACCTCCGCCCCCCCCCCCCCACCAAAGAGCGCCCGCTCAGAGAGTCGGATGCTCTTAGAAGCTCTCGCTCAGACCTTTAGGCTGCCAGCTCCTCCCTGTCTAACCAGCTGTGGCTCGCCTCTCTAACTCTCCCCCTCGTCTTTCGGCACTCCTTTGGCTCACACGTGGTGTGAGGTGTGTGAGCTCCCCCCACGTCACCTCGTTTGATGTTTGATGATCTGATGAATTTCAGCGAGACTCCGGCAGGGTGTACGGCTCGGCAGAATCCGGTATAAGCTCAGCCTCCTTCAAGGTACCACATTTCACCATGGATCTCTCTCCTGCTCCCACCTTCCTACTCTCATCCCTCCTTTCTTTTGTCCCATCTTGTTGGTTTCAGTGCCTTTAACGCTGTGCTCAAGGCACCGTCAGAATTCTTAGTTGAATATAGTATGTTAAGAATACTTTTGTTGATATTGTTGTGGAAGTCAGATGGACGGCTGGTCTCGAACACACCGAGTTCCAGCTTTACGAGGATGCTAACAGATGTGTTTTTCTCTTCCTCCATGCCTCCCCACTCTGGAACTCTCTGTAGAGAGTAAGTTTGGCTAATCGATGTTATCGTGTAATGAACTGTTTGGATGGAAATCTGCTTCATTAATCTGGTCGGTTACTCGGCTGCCAAACGAACTGAATAACACGCACTAACCCGCCTCATGTGAGGTCGCCCGTAGCTCCACAGTCTGACCGGGTCCTTCGGATCCAGTTAATGCCTCGTTGTGGATGCTTTCTAATCTTGATATCGTTTCAATTTTTGTGTGATTTAAGTCTAACTGGTGATTGGGAATGAGGCTGGGCTGCTACAGTAACAAATCACCACTAACTTCACAATGTGAGCCGATGCTGTTCTTACCTAATCCCCAATCTGAATGCAGTGAAACAGCCAAATGACAAAGAGTTTGTTGATCGCATGCGTTTTTGTGTGAGTGTGGCTGCATGAAGCGCTTTGTGAGGAAGCCGCCTCGCTGTGTGTGTAACCGCTCTGAATGTGTGTGTTCAGGTGTTCAGTATGTTCCTGGAGACCCTGGTGGACTTCATCCAGGTGCATAAGGACGACCTGCAGGACTGGCTCTACGTGCTGCTGACACAGCTGCTGAAGAAGATGGGAGCAGACCTGCTGGGCTCCGTTCAGGCCAAAGTTCAGAGAGCTCTGGACGTCACCAGGTCAGCCATTCACCCTCTGCTTTTTCCCCTTTTTGTTTATGTTGTATTTTGTAGTTGATATCATATTTAGGTGGTAACAGAGCACAGGGTGAGTCGGCTGAATCTTTCCCCTCACTGACCAGGCTGAGGTCAGGAAGGCAGCTTCCACCTGATGAAGTTATCACTCTAAATTTAGAGCGTGTCCATAATGTGACACACATGAGAGGTCTTCCTCCCTGCAGCACACTGTGGCAGGGACACAAAAAGGGCACAAAAAGTCCAATCAGATTCAACTTATCACTTGAACTCGTTAGACCTTCTTTGTTTTTGGGATCCAGATGAGTTTGGTTCAACATCTGAAAACGACTGTGACTTTTTTTCTTTTTATTATCATTGTGCTTATTGATTCTCTTGCATGAAGTAAAACAACATTTGTGTTTTTGTTTGTTTCAGAGAGTCTTTTCCCAATGATCTCCAGTTCACCATTTTAATGAGGTTCACCGTGGACCAGACGCAGACGCCCAGCCTGAAGGTAAGCAGCTCAAACTGTGGCTGTGAGTGTCTGTAAGTGGCTGTGTGGGGAAGGGGAAGCATGCACACCGCGCTCTGCGTGCTGGGACGCTGTCGCCATGCTAGCTGGGGCACCCCACGCCTCCCATGCCGGCTCTGGGGGCCACAGCCCGACTCCTGGGCAGTGAGTGGGCAGCCACCGAACTCCTTCAAGCTCACCGCCCTCACTCATCCTCACGTTGCTCCCCCCATCTTTGTCCTCCTCTCAGATTCTCAGCTGCCTCCGTCCCCATCCCCTCTGCTGCCCGGCCTCCTCCCACTGTTCCCTTTCTGCCCCCCCCCCCCAAACACCAGTCAATGACCGCATCATTTCACCCTCCTCCTGCGAAATCCTACTCAAAAAGTGCCTTCCTGCTACCAAGTAATCTAAGTTTTGTCAGAAGGTTTCGAACCAAACGGGAAGAAACAAAAGCAGTCATGAAAAGCAGCACGAGGCTATTAGATTATATTATTATATATTATATATATCATAGTTCAAAATGTGATGCAACAACAGCGATTTCTATCAGGGATGGATGGATACATAAATGAACGGATGGAGAGGTGAACGAATGGTTGGTTGGATGGATAAATGAACAAATCAATTGATGGATGGATGGATGTATAAATAAATGAATGGATGAATAAATTAATTAATTGATGGATGTATAAATGAACAAATGAACGAATGGATGGATACATAAAGGAATGGATAGATGGATGAACGAATGGTTGGTTGGATGGATAAATGAACGAATCAATTGATGTATGGATGTACAAATAAATGGATGGATGAATAAATGAATGAATTGATGGATGGATGTATAAATGAACGAATGGATGGATGTATAAAAGAATGAATGAATGGATGGATGGATGTGTAAATGAATAGATAGATAGATAGATAGATAGATAGATAGATAGATAGATAGATAGATAGATAGATAGATAGATAGATAGAT
>JABUIW010000151.1:0-10326 GCA_013363375.1 Menidia beryllina | reverse complement strand
CTCTCTTGCCCTCTCTTTCTCTTACCCTCCTCTCTCTCTCTTTTTTGCCCTCTTTTTCTTCCCCTCTCTCTCTTGTCCGCTCTTTCTCGCTTTTGCTCTCGCTTTCTCTTGCCTGCCATCTCTCTTTTTCTTGCCCTCTCTTCTCTCTTACCCTCCTCTCTCTCTTTTTTGCCCTCTTTTTCTTCCCATCTCTCTCTCTCTTGTCCGCTCTTTCTCGATTTTACTCTCATTTTTGCTCTCGCTTTCTCTTGCCTGCCATCTCTCTCTCTTTTGCCCTCTCTCTCTCTCTTGCCCCCCCCCTTGGTTCTGCTCGAGTTTTCTGCCTCTTAAAAGGAAGTTCTCCCTTACCTGTCTCGCCTGGTGCTGCTTTTGGTGGGAATTGTTGGTCTGACCTGCTCTTTATGAAAAGTGCTGTGAGATAACTGCTGTTGTGATTTGGCGCCATGTGAATTGAATTGAATCTAATCTAATTTAATCGGGCGTCCACATCCTGTCCGGTTTCCGTCTGCAGGTGCACTGCATCAGCACAGAGTTCACCCCCAGGAAGCACGGCGGGGAGAAGGGCGTCCCCTTCCGGATCCAGATCGACACCTTCGCCCCGGGAGACGGAGGGGACTACGCCGAGCACCTCCACTCCGCCTCCTGCCAAATCAAAGTCTTCAAGGCACGCGCCGCTCCGCCCACCGGCCCTCCGCCTCCGGCTCCTGTCTGTGGCTCATCCTTGTTTTCTTCCCCTTCAGCCAAAGGGGGCAGACCGTAAACAAAAGACTGACAGGGAGAAGATGGAGAAGCGCACTGCTCAAGAGAAGGAGAAGTACCAGCCTTCCTATGATACCACTGTTCTGTCCGAGGTCAGTACGCAGCCTCTGTGCTCGCTCAGGCTCATCTCAGACACAGATCACATCACTGCAAACCATTTCACTCACCGGGTCCATTAACTCATTGACTGCCAGCCATTTTCAGAACAGAGAGTCCCATACTGCCAGAGTTTTTTGAGCATTTTGACTGATTTTTCAAGAGCCACAGAATAGTTTGTGCTATGACTATGTAAACACCGAACACACCAAAAGAAAGGGTGGACTCTCTTCTTTCATCAGGAAAAAGAAATTGTTTCTACCTTATTCCATTCTTCCTCAACTTGCGTCTCACCGGCGACATGTTCTCTCATAGCAAACCATTACCTTTTTCTTATTTGCCTACTGTCTATGCTCATCTCCCATCAAAAGTGGCACTGCCACCTAGAGGGTCAATTTGTTACTACATGCTCTGTCTAGAAGCCGATATTTACGGACAAGCTTTAGCAGATCGTCCCCCAGCCACTCGCGTTGAAAAACATAAAAGACGTCTATAGACGTCTTTGGCAGCCAATGAGTTAATGTCAAAACCTGTTGCCTGAACAACCCATAGTCATTTCCAGACCGTCTGGCAGTTTGGGAACCGATCCTTTATCATGGCCGGACAGTAGTTTTGTGGACTTGCAGAGTTTCAGACCCACTCTGAGCCCAGGTTTTCTAAACTCCCCCAGCCTGGTTCAGGCCGTGGAGCATGCTGGGGGGCAGCAGGAAAGCTGTGGTTCTCCGTCCTGGTGTCAGATCCTTTTCACCTCATTCCTTCACTCGTCTCGATGTGGATTGAGGCGATTGTTGCCAGCAGATGCAGACTGAAGAAATCTGTGGGCAGAGAACTGAATTTGTATCTGCTGTCTTCATTTCACATCCATAACGATCTTTAATTTCCACTTCTTTGGCCCCTGAAGGCTTTTTTAAAGATGTTTTCCCCCGTGTTTACATCCACTTCTGCCATTCTCTGGACTTCAGTACTGTATGTTTACGTTTATGTTTCTGCATTTAGACGCTTTTATTCAAAGCGACTTACTAAAGTAGACACGATGTTCCAGTTATCAATAATCTGACAATCAGCTCTCTGGAGGAAAACCCCCAGTCTGAGGCAGGAGGAGATAGAGGGAAGCACAGAAAGAGGATTAGAGGGTCAAATATAAGAGCCGGAAGTAGTTTGTGGCACCCGGCTCTGAATCCCAGCGTCTGACCGCCACTATCCGCCTTTCAGCAGCCTTTTGACGGACGCTGTTGCCCACATCTAAAGCCCCCTGTTGGGGCGTTTCCATGGTGACCGGCTGTGCGTACTTGTGTGTGTGTGTGCGTGTTGGCTGACCTCTGCCGCCGTGTGTCCCCGTGCAGACGAGGCTCGAGCCCATCATCGAGGAGGCAGGCGACCACGAGCTGAAAAAGTCCAGCAAGCGGACGCTTCCGGCCGACTGCGGCGACTCCCTGGCCAAGAGAGGCAGCGTAAGCCCTGCCCCCTCTGCCCCCCCCCCCTCCCGGGGGCAGTCGGGGCCGTTTACACGCTCCTGTGTCTCCTCAGTGCTCCCCATGGCCGGACGCCGCCTACACCAGCCCCAACCAGGCAGCTACCCCCACCTTCAGCTCCACCCCCCTGTCCACCTACACCACCTCCTCCGTGCTGGACAGGTAGGGGCTGACGTCTGCCCGTGGCCTGTTCTCCTTTTCGGGTTCGGACCCAAAACGATGAGACTCATGGTTGAAAACTTTTTTTACAGCGACTCGTCCTCTCCTAATCACCAGGCAGACCCTGTCAGCCAGGCAAACTCGGAGGTCAGTTGTTTTTACACACAGTTGTTTTTTTTCTTAGAAGAGCTTTTAGGTTTAGCGTTCAGAGTATGTAATAGACACATTTAAGGTTTTCAGCACCAAATAATTATGCATTAAATGACAATAACTTTTTGACTAAAAAGTCGGCTTGCGGCTTTTCAAACACATTCAGGTTTTTGTGAGCTTAAACAGGAAATTCTGCTGTTGAATGTGGTGATTTTTATGAAGTTTTAAGGGAGATTTGTTATTATTCAGATCCCCAAAGCACATCAAACCTCGGCGGTTTCTGCTCGGTGGGACTCGGTGAGTGGGGATGAAAGCACGGAGGGGACAGGTGGGAGTAAGCTAACGCCCGCCTGTTGCTGCTCTCCTCTGCAGCAGCTGAGTCCCACTGCCTCCATACAAGACACCCAGAAGTGGCTGCTGAAGAATCGCTTCAGCTCCTACGCTCGGGTCTTCTCTCACTTCTCAGGTACGCAGGAATAGGGTTCTTATACAATAACTACATCATTCATTACAATCTGTAATAGCTGTTACTTTCCTTCATGTCTTTTATTCAATCCACACAATTTATTAACATTAATACACACCTATGTGTGTGTGTTCTCTAGCTCCCAATAAAGCCTCTAAAATCCTGAGTAACTGGATTATTTAAGAGAATTTTAAGTTTAACGGGAGAAGAAAATCACTTCACTATGTCAGAGACACAATAAGTGATTGTATCCTTTGGAAAGACACTGGACCCGAGTTCACTTCAGTTCCTAAACGGGTGAAAGAGACACTTTGTTGTAAAGCAGGATTTCTACCAATGTCCAGACAGTGGATGTGCGAATCTTTCCCTGAAAACTGTCCATCTTGAGGGGGGGGGGGGGGTTTTGGTTAGACCTGAATTGGAGGCGATCTGATCTTTTATTTTTTATTTTTTGTTTCAGGTTCTGATTTGTTGAAGCTAACCCGGGACGACCTGGTCCAGATCTGTGGACCAGCAGATGGGATCAGACTCTTCAATGCACTCAAATCCAGGTCAGCATCTCCTCCTTTGGTTTGTTTGTTGCTGCTGATTCAAAGCTGTGTTCCCCTCTGAGAGCGGGTCGGCCGTCAGACCGTCTGGGACAAAGCCACCACCGTTTTCTTCCCTCTTCAGACCTCTCTGAGGTCCAGCAGAGGCCCCGCTGAGCGCTCCTCCTCCTCTGTGTGCAGGTCTGTCCGCCCCCGGCTGACGCTGTACGTCTGCCAGGAGTCTGCTCAGGAGAGCCCCCTGCTGGAGAGGCACTGCAGCAGCGAGAACGGGGAGCACAGCGTGGCCCCCAGTTTACACGGTAACGTCTGCTGGCCCCCCCCCCCCCCCAGACCTGTAACCACCCGCTCTGAACCGGGCCTCTCCCCTCTCTCCCTCCAGTGTACCACGCTCTGTACCTGGAGGAGCTCACCGCTGCGGAACTCATCCGCAAAATGGCGTCCGTGTGCGGCATTCCACTGGGGAAGATCAACCAGGTGTACAGACAGGGTCCTACAGGCATCCACATCCTGCTCAGCGACCAGGTACCCACAGACGACCCCCTCCCTCCCACCTCTGTGTCCCGCTCTCCGCCCAGTGTGTGAGCCTTTAGCCACAGATCGGTCTGTGCTCTGGCTGGGACCCTATTAGAGACACACATCTCCTCCCTTATGGGGGAATCTGGCACATCCCAAATGTATTTGGACCAGCAACCCGTACCTCTACCCCCCCCACACAACTCCTTCTGTGGTCCTCCCTACCTCTATCTCTTGCTGTCACCACTGACTGATCAGTGTTTCTCCTCTATATAGCTTATTGTCATAGTGATGAGAAATGTAATATTGTGTCTACTCTGTAAGTCGCTTTGGATAAAAAGCGTCTGCCAAATGCATAAACATAAACAAATGAAGAATGAAAACAGACAGAGGGAATTGTGCATATGTTTTGAAATGGTGTCATAAGGTGCTCGTTGCCTAATTTGGGGTGAGTCCTTGGCCTCCATGTCTCGCCTCTGGCTTGAAGGGCCTCGGGTTTGAGGGCTTCCTGGTTACAGAGAAAATACATTGGGAGCCTTTTGGAAAGCTCTAATGTTTTCTGTCTTTTCTCTCTCCGATAGATGGTTTACAACTTGCCTGACGAGAGCTGTTTTTTGATCAGCACAGTCAAAGGTCAGAGCCGGTTTTACAGAGCTGTTGGTGGTACCAGGCCAGCCTGTTTCCGTTTGTGGAGGATTTAATGTCCCTTTTCTCTGCCCTATTCCCTTCTAGATGAGTTGAGCGAAGGACTTCATCTAATCCTGAAGTAGTGCGGAGGACAGATGGCATCACTAATACTCCACCCTCTGTTTTGGAGCAGAAGCCTCCCCCTGCCTGCCTCTCCTCTCTCCTTCCACCTCCTCCCCATCTCTCTCGACGACGGCTCGACGGAAAGCAGAGACTGCGCGAAAGCCATGTAAATGTTAGAATCTGACATGGGTGTGTCCACTGTTTCATATTGAAAACATTATTAATGAAGGAGGATAGTTGGAAGAAGAGGGAGAACGGGGAGGACCCCGGACACCGGGAAGGTTGACATTGTTCTATGTGTTTTGGTTTTATTTTATTGTCTCGACATGGTTTCTGGTTGGAGAAGGGAGGACGCCGGCTCCAAGAGAGAGGGGAGGGTGGTGCTCTGGCCGGATAGAGACAGAAAGAAAGCAGAGTTTCCTTATTGCTCGTTGCCCCTCCTACACAACGCACACAACCAGCACTAGGCCAGTATTTGACTAACCTGTAATGCTGAACAGCATGCGATCTCATACTAAGTTGTTAAAGGAGGATCTTACTCTGCTTATGTGACATTCTTGACGATGGGGTTGTCTTAATTAACCATTTACTGATCAGCTGAGCTTGGTAACTCATGAAATGCCCAGACTGAGTGAGTGGAAGTGCCCTCGTTTTGGCACCGACGTGTCGTTTTTTTTGTTTTGTGTGTCAAATGGAACGATTTCACTAACTTGTCACATCCAGTCATCCAGTGACTGAGATCTACAGCCATATTTATGCTAACAGACATCCTGCTTTGCCTGCTCTTTTACTCTTTTAGTTGATGCTTTTATTTATGGATTTTGTCGCTCTCATTGGGTTGATCCATTTCTGGTGCCATATCGGCTTTTTTTTGTCTTTTTTTTTTAGCGCTACCTTTTCACTCACACGTGCATATGGAGCACATGCTCACCATCTTTGACCCTGTGCGTTGACTTTGAGACGCCGGTTTAGAGAAATTCAATTCTGGGATTTCGGCCATAAATTTGCAAGAAAAACCCCTAAAGATGCCCATCCAAAAAGCTTCTGAGTGGACCAAATAGGTTACAGAGCGCTACACTTTTTAAGGGAGATGGGAGGAAAAACCCGAGTGGCTCCAGACTTTCATAAGGGGAGCTTTTTTTTAAAATGGTTTGGAGATGAATAAATTCTGATGGCGCTGTTTTTTGCTCTAAAACCTCTTGTGCTGATTAACAACTAACAGCCCAGCGTTTCCTCACTGATGTCGTCTGGTCTCAGCCCGATTTTCCAGCGTCTCTTTTCCAGAATCCCGTGTTTTTCGTGTCGCTGGACACAGGATCCACCGGTCATGTCTCGAGTGCCCTTACCTTTTTAAAGAAGGAAAAAACAAAAGATTATGGGAATCCTCCAAAAGTCTTGGGAGCCTCGGTTTGTTTAGTTCGCCTGATGTTGGATTTGCGGCGCTTGCGGTTCAACTTTCAAGGTGTTGTCGTCCAAATGCGTGTGTGAGGGCACATGATCATTTTTGTGTTCTTGAACAGGTTTCATTATGTCAGTTCTTTCCTGTTGGTATGAAAAAAATTGTGTTTAGCTTGCTACTTAGTAAAGAGCATGTGGGAAATTTGGGAAAGGAGGAACAGGTAAGTTTGTCAGTGTGTCCCCTCCTTTTTTATTTTCCATACAATAGAGACCAAGCCTGCACTGAGGAAAATTAGCTTGACGTGTAGTCAGTAGTCCTACAACCCCGCCCTTTTCTTACCTGCCTAATCGGAGGGAGAACAAGATAAAAAATTAAAAAAAAGGAATGTCGAGACTCAAAAGCAAACGTTTCTGTCTCACCACATGCCAGAGCCAGGACTGTAGCTCTTGTGGTGTTTACACAGACATGAATACCACAGCAAAGCAAACTGTGTTCTCCAACTCAGAAATGAGAAGAATAGAGTGGATGTGATAAGTCAGCTGAACTGTGGTAAGACGTTCTAGTCCACTAAAGACCTGACCAACTGTCCGCCTGCCTGCCTGCCTGCCTGTCTGTCTGTCCGTCTGTCTGTCTGTGTGAGCGTGAACCAGAAAGGTGACCACTGTTAATGTCATGGTGATGAGGCTTCTCATGTGCACAGTAACATATGCTGGAGATGTACACAACCACATGTGCTGGGAATAAATGATTTCATAACTTTCCTCGTAGTCCTGTGGCGTTATTGAAAGAAAGAGCAGGGCTTTGGGTTTTTAAAGTTGCCCCTGAGCAAACCACGTGAATCCTGGAGCAGCGAGAAGACCAAAGTGGAATTATTTTAAATGTAATGAACTGTAAGATGAGGACATTTGGAATCAGTCAACCCACAAGAAAACTGGCCTTTACGACTAACTACACAGGGACTTCTCTATCTTTCTACATTACATGAAACCTTTAAGGGTTAGTGTGATCTTTTGATTAAACTTTTAAAATAAGTTCCTTTTGTTTGTTAAACGTTTTCACTATGAATCGGACTTAAACCTTTTCTTTTTTGTGCTTACCCAGTTCACCCAGTGCTGGAAACTGAGCGCAGAGCACAGTGAACTGCTGCCTTTCACAGCACTGGGATATGAAAGGGACCACAGAGACGAGCAAACAAAGGGCTTTTGTCGTAGGACAAGTGGAAGACTCTGCATTGACTGACTTATGAACAGATTGGGAGTACAGAGCACCTGCCTTAGATCTCCCAAAGCAGATGTTCAGGACTCAGGATGAGACCGACTTCCACTTAAGGATTTAAACAAGATGCGGAATTACACCGATATTAAAATGAGTGCAGGTGTTGCTTGTTCATTTATGAGACAACACAAAAAATATGAGCATCTGTTGGTATCTCTGAGTAAAACTATTTGGTTCACATTAATATGGATAATGTTGGTCAAAACCAAATCAGGGTGTTGCTCAGACATACCGAATGTATTTACTCTCACATGGTAAAACTTCAACAATGACTGCACTTACATGTCAATTAACTTACATGTGAATGTTAAAACATTTTTTTTAAATGTGATATAAAATAACACAAAGGAGTAATTTGTGTTTAAGATTTCCCAGCTCTTTTCCTTTCTATGTATTTATTTTTGTTATATCATTTGAAGTAATGTATTGATTCAAGTTTGATGCTGTTTGTGCTCTCCTTCCCATTTTTAAGCTGTTTTAAGACCCCAGTCTGTCTTATCCATAGGAAATGCTGACACTGCTTATGTATTTCCTGTTTTGATTGCAGAGCAAACAGGGGAAATACTCATAAAATAAATATTTTACCCAAAATAAAACATCACATCCCAAATAGGCTAATAAAATAAAAAATGACAACATTGTAGAAAACATTTAAATATAACAACATAGTATCAGTGGAAAGCTTTGACAGCGGTTTTTACGGCTCCAAAGAGTTTTTAGGGTCATTATGTCAGATCCAACTCAATAACAGAGAAAGAGCTCATTATCACCCGTTAAAACGCTACTGAGTCTGCGCAGTGCTGCTCCTCGTGACGTAACCGACGTTGCCTGTCAGAATCCAGGAAGTGGATTGCCCGTCGTTGTTTGTGTTCGTCGCTCACAGTTTTCCTGCCTGTTTTTTTCTGATTTCGGATCTCGCTTTTCCGGGCCGAAATGGCGACGTTTATTTCAGTCCCGTTGAAGAAGTCTTCCGAAGTGGATCTGGTAAAGCCGCTGTCGAAATATGTCACAGCCTCGTACCCGGCGGGCGAGGACCAGGCGGAGTACCTCCGCGCCGTGGAGGAGTTGAACAAGCTCCGCAAGAGCGCCCTGGGAAGGCCGCTGGACAAACACGAGAGCTCCCTGGAGATCCTGCTCAGGTGAAATAACAAACCTTGTGTGGCAGTGGAGGATAATGAGCCACTCTAACACGACCGGAAACGTCTTTAGTAACGGCTGCATCGCTGTTTAGCCGCTCCCCCGGAGGTTAGCTTCAGTTGCTAACGAGGTGGCTAAAGTTTAAGCTAAGTCTAGCTAAGATGGTAGAGTAACTGACTCATGTGTAACTCTTGCCAAGTTTCCCCGAAACCTTTATGAAGACGTTCCCGTTCATTTAAACGAACTGTCATGTAAATATGAGGTGAAATGATCAATTATGAGGGTCAAAATGATCTAACTTGGCTCCTTTTTCACGTGTTCGGGTTCCATTAAAGCTCTAAAAAAGTATTTAGTTTTCAGGTTAAAGATGAATGAAGGGGGAAACAATGAGGAGCACACAAAGACTGGCATCATAGCCCAAAATGTTGGCCCTCAAACAGGCTGCCCTTAGTGTGCTTTAGATAGAGCTTAGTCATTACTGGCCACCACCCCCTTCCAGATTTGGATTGGTTAGGCTAATTATAGATCACTAAAAACTTGATTTAATGATAACATATTGGTATAAATGGAAGCTAAGATCAGATTTCTTTTTTTAAATGTGTTCATTGCTGCTTATTGGGGTAAATGAATGAAAGTCTGTGGTTGTAGTATAGCGCTGTATCCATTTACAGCATTTATCAGCATTTATCACTACTGGAAAAGTCCAAATCCTGTCCATCAGGTGTCGTTCATACTCCAAATGACGCCTCCCATGTCCCGCTTTGCATAGAGGAACTGTGAGTTCAACAGGAGCTAACAAAGATCCTCTGTGGCCGCCGCAGCTCTTCTCTGCTGCCAGGCTCCTGTGCCATGTGTTTATTCTGCCGTGGCTACAAAGCGATGCACACTTTTATTTCAGCCCTTTTTCTCTGAGTCTCAGCCCATCGTATCAGGGTTTTCCCTGACGACAAGCTGTGATTTATGTTAGCTAACAGGTGAGTTTGGAGCAAATGGAGAAGCCATGCAGAGGGTTTTTTCTCACCTTTATCCAGCTGGGTGTTTTCTGCTCTGATGGAGACTCTGAGTTAGAGATGACTCTCTCAGCGGAGCTTCTTTAAGTTCTGGACACTCGTCGTTTTATCCTGTGAGGATTCAGGATACTTTCCATTTACTGAATGATGTCAGGATACTTTATATTTACTGTAGTCTGAGTGATGGCCAGGAGGCCCCTCACACAGCCTCCGGGCTGCCATGGCGACCATTGTTAGCAGGATCTTTTCTTCTGTTTTCTTTTTTTTCTTATCTCGGCCGTTAGTCATCCAGGTGGCACACCTCACCTCACCTCAGATCAGCTTTCCAGCGTGGACACACACGCGTGTTTTGAGTGTGTGAACACAAAGGTCCTTGTGTGTCTGTGTGTGTGTGTGTTTCTATGTGTGTGTGTGTGTCAGTGTGTGTGTCTCTTTGTGTGTATGTGTTTGGTTGTGTATCTATATGTTTGTGTGTGTGTCTGTCTTGTGTGTGTGTGTCTCTGTGTGTCTGTGTTTCTATGTGTGTGTGTGTCTGTGTTTCTATTTGTGTGTGTGTGTGTGTGTGTGTGTGTGTGTGTGTGTGTGTGTGTGT